>DVZN01000260.1:0-14698 GCA_018237365.1 Caria ino melicerta
TAATATACAGATTACAAGGCAAAAGCTAGTTTATACTGTGACTTTTTCAACTCTGACATTGGCAAAATCACCGTAATGTCGGTGGAGTCCAAATAACCAAAAAATTTAATTGAATTGAATTGCATTAAAATCAAGATTGATGTTAGTAAATTATATTAAGAATAATTATAGTTACAAATGAGAATTTAAATTACATGCCATTGAATTGGCAAGTAAGAGAGTCTGTTAAAATAACAATTCCATGCCCATATCTGTTGTAGTGTGTAGGCTGTCTGGTTGTATCGTCGTCGTCTAAAAAAAAGTGTTTGTTTCAGGTGTTGGGTATATTCCAATAAGAGAGCAGTACTATTTCTATAACATCATATTTATGTAACCCTATTTCATGCAATAAATTATATCTTATCTTACATTCCTTAAAAAAAGCACTTATAAAAACAATAATCTAAGAACAGCAACCTCTCACAAAATTGGAATTGGAAATTGTTTGATCGAGATTTCTTTAGCTGTGAAACACTTTTACAGTATTTGCTTTCAACTGAAAGTATTTAATATAGCGTTTTCATTCAAACAACAAAAACAAACAAAAATATTCTATAGAATCGTTCTTTGATTAAAATTGAATCAAGTTTTTTACTTTGATTAAACTTTTAAGAGTACATTTGGCGGTTATTCTGAAGTGCGTTTCCTAAACTAATTTCAAGCTATTTCTATCTCTCTTCAGCTATATAACAACAAAAAGAGACGGGACATATTTAGCGCTATTAAATTAGTAAGCACCTACAAACTTGTAAGAATTATAAATGTTATATTCTGAGGTATAGACTAATGTTCACAAAATTTTTAGAGTATATTAATTCGACGCCATTAAACTCGTCTCGTCTCTTTCTGATTTTGTAAGTTAAAGGGGGATAGCTATAACTAAAAAATAGTTTAGTTCGTGTACAGCAGAATCAGCGCCATTATATCTCAGCGTCATTATATTAGAGTAACTGTGAGGTACAGTTGCTCTTTTCAAAACTCATTTATAATACTAATACAATAGAAAGGTGATCACTTTTTTGTGTCGTCTGTCCATCAGGTTGTCTGTATTTCAAGATCCTTTATCTCATGAATACGTAGACATATCCAACTTAAATTTATACATAACTGGCTATTATCCGCGACTTCGCCTGCGTTTGCAAAAATACATTTTTTATAGCAAAAGAAGGCAAACGAGCAAGTAAGTCACTAGTTAGTCAGAGTGATAGTCAGTGATCACTACCGCCCACGCACAATTGCAACACCAGGGGTAATGCCCCTGGTGTTGCAATTTGCGTTGCCGACCATTTAAGAACCCGCCCCTAATGGGAAAGGAGAAGTGGGCTTTCGGGACTGTTACAAACCAGATGAAACACAGCAGCAAGCTGTGCATAATGTGTACATAGCACGGCACTACCACTCTGAAGAATAATATAACATAAGAATAACATATATAATACATTCCTTTTGCTAACATTGGTATAGATTGGAAATTTTCACAATCAATATTTGCCGATTTTTTTATTAAATTAACCTGACGTATATGCAAAATTCTTTTTTATAATATTGACAGGCAAACAAGCAGACGGATTTCCTGATGGTAAGAAATTCACGTCGACTATATCAAAGGCGGTAATGGTGTCTTGCCAACCTGATTCCAGGATGTCAGGTCTCGTGCAAGTTTACCGGCTATCTTATCCTCCACTACACTGCACTGCAAGCATTGACGCTATGGCGGCAGGAATAGGTAAGGCGGTGGTACCATTACAGCCCAATTCTAGAGGAAGGTTATAGGATATTTAAAATCTCTTAATAAGACTCAGATGCAGTGAAAAAGAGAGTGAACCCACGGGGAAAAATTATCTTTAGAAAGTAAATAATGTACAAAGTGAAATCGACTTTTTGTAGTAGTGTCAAGGGATTCGATAGCGTTTGCCTGTAAAAACATTTTACCGGGAATAGGTCTTTGATGTGACGCTTGCGAATTTGTATGCACTGTCGAATGATCTTAGAATATTGGATCCGATAAGTGATAAGATCGGCTCTATAAATCAGGTGCAGATCTAAAGAAAATTGGATAGAGACTATCTAAAGTTTCTCTTAAGTTTTCCTCGTAGTCCCGTATGAAATAAGTTCAACCAGACAACTCGTGAAGGTATGCATCGTATTTATTTATCACTCACACTGATTATTTACAATAACATATTAAGCGAAAGCTTGCCAGTGTTGATATCCACCGATTTACTTATTCACTTAAATACACGCCATGTTCTAGTTTAAAGGTCTATTGACATGTAAGCATGATGAATGTGGAGGAAGCTAGGCAAGTATGTAGGAGTCGTGACACTTGGCAATCGATACTCTCTGCCTACCCCGTAAGGGACTTGGCGTGAAGATATGTATGTATGTGTGTGTAAGCATGATAGGTATAAAAAACACTATTTTTTACCTACAGCCTTGCTGGAGCCTCGGTGGTCTAGGCGTTAGAGCTTCAGACTTTCATTCAAAGAGTCCAGGTTCAAACCCCATCAAGTACCAATGAGTTTGTCTAAGTTTGTGTCTTGCACTCAGAAAGTGTACTTACTTTCTGAGTGCTCTTACGGTGAAGGAAAATATCATAAGGAAACCCGAATTTGTGTATATCGAATTTGACATAATCTAGGATAGGGCCTGGTTTCCCTTACAAAAGAACGAATTACGAAACGAAGAAGACGACTTACAATGCCTGTAATCAATAAAGTTACGAGACCGTTAAGATCTTTAGTGACGTGTATGTTTTGATTTCATCTATGAATTTTTTCTTTACAAAAAGTTAGCTTACATTATTCATTGTAATTTATATCTGTCATTGAAAGTCTAATCAAAATCAGTTTAACCTTGTATGAAGTGTTTGTTATCTACACTAATATTATAAAAAGGAAACCTTTGTATTTTTATATGTTTGTAACGGATAAACTCAAAAACTACTGAACCGATTTCAAAAATTCTTTCACCATTAGGAAGCTACATTATCCCAAAGTAACATAGGTTACATTTATTTATCAAAAAAATTGGGGATCCATGCTAACGTGAACCAAGGTGTAAAACAAATTGCTTAAAAACTTCTTTCGTCACATGCGCTGCGGAAACTTGACGATAGAACAAAAAAATGTTCTACAATATGAGAGAACATATGAATCTATAAAAAAGTTCGGAATAGCATTTGTCTAAGTATTCTAGTTAGATTACTAAACCATTTTTTATATTTTTAAAGTTAATAAAAAACGCAGACCAAAATCAAACCATGATAACCATACCTTCATATTAATCCTTATCCAAATAAAATCATATAGTATTTAAAAATGTTTCAGTACCTATTGATAACTTTATGAATTACTCAAATCGCACATTCCATTCAAAATATATTACGAATTTAAAAATTAAACCCTACCACCCGTCTCGCAATGACCAGTGTGGCCTCAAGCAAAGCAGCCGCCAGCCGTGTACCGTGCGTGGGCCGTGGGCCGGCGGACTAAAATAATTATTTCGAAAATCTGTTTCCAATTGGCAGAGAAATGGAAGAACATACATGAATAAAACCGGGCAAGTGCGAGTCGTACTCGCGCACCGACGGTTCCGTACTTCATTTCCATTTCATTATTCTAGGTCGATTGAAAGTACCCTTTCGGCTTTGATTCCCTTACGAATTTGAAAATTGCTGTTTCATTTAATTGTTTTAAAACCGATGATGTTTGATTTTGCTACAGATTAAAGGTATTATAGACCTGATTATAAGAATTTCAATTAAAGACCTTTACACGTTCATGAGGAAAAGGGTAGTACCTTTAAAATTATGAAAAAATATATATATTTCATGGTGTAATTAAAAATTATATATTTATATCCCAAATCTCACTTCCTTAAACAACGTAAGGACTAAGTTGTTCAAAGCGAGTAGAGCACTAATAAATGTAAATACTTAAGTCAGCAAGCACATTGGTTGGGTGGATTCGAACCCGGACTAATGGAATGGAAGTCCGAAACGCCAACCAATACAACCCAACGTGTGAGAAAATAACAAAATAATTGTTATATCACGTACGCTGTGTGAAAAAAGTGACGAATGAAGACATTATTTTTTGAAATATATGTTAAATACCCGAGCGAAGTCGGTGCGGGCTGCTAGTTATATCTAAATTGTGACATAAACGCAAATTTTATTCATTTATATGTATACGAACGATTATATGAATTTATGCGTTTGTTATATTGTAATCAGTATTATCAAATTACCTTTGTAATGCTAAACGGTGTCCTTTGTCATGATAAAATACTTTGTTATGAGCCATCATAGCGCTCGGCTTCATGGAAAGGTTGAAGGCTGAATATTACATCGGCCTATTACGTATTGTGTCAAGTGACACAGGTAGACGCTGTAAAATTAAGGCTGAATAGTCTTATGAGTCAACCTCTATATGTTGTTTTAATTTGTGGTCTTAAGACGATTGTTACATATCTTCACGCCAATCCTCTTGCGAAGTACGCAGAGAGTATAGAGTGAAGGGTATCAGGGTGCATTATACTTTTAAGGTTCTTTATACCTCTGCAAAAAACTCTAGAGATGTTACGCCTTCCTGTCATTAAAAAGACAGTGTTTGACACTGCTCTGCCGGTCTGTAGAGTAGGGTAGCTGATAGGCTTGAGAATTAGACCTAAAACCCTGGCTATAGGACAGCGACGCACCTATATCATTTATTTGTCTAAGTCAAACAAAATGAAAAAAAAATATTTTTTATACCCTACTTTTATTTTTATACCCAACTTCTCCCCACGAAATTAATAAAGAAAAGAGATAACATTGTCCTTGCTCATTGAAAGTTTGATTTTAATTGTAAACCAATTATAGTAATTTAGCAGTTTGCAGCGGCTTCGCCTGCCAATAGTATGGATGACTAATTATAGCTAGTTACATAATATAATAAAAGTGTAGAAGAGTGAATTCTGTACATTGAAGATATTTAAAAAAATTGTCCAGACTACTAAATATCGACAGCAGAACATATTTTTAAATTTTTATCTGTCTGTCTGTCTGTACTCCGGCCGCGGTTCTGGAATGTGCTGGTTCCGGAATCTGCTGGACCGATCGGAACGAAATTTGGCTGGCTTTCTTGCCATGTTCGCCATGCTTCACGTTCCGAGGAATGCTATAGACTACTTTTTATCTCGTTAACTTAAGGGGTTCCCGTGGGAGAGGGGAAAAAGAAAAAAAATGTAATATTGGCTATAATTCATTACCGGGTAGATCGATTTATTTATTTAAAACAAAACGAATTATTTACTATATTTTTTTACCTTACTTAGGGATGTAGATCACATTGTGTGGTCTTTATAAATTCAAAACATATATTATGTTGCCGTATTATACAGCGACGGACTTGCCACCCGTCACATCATGGCACCTAATATCGTAGACTTATTGTGGGTGCATACTAGTATGTACCTCTGCCTACCTTTTCGAGGATATATGGGCGTGATGACATTTTATAATAGCAAAAATGTTAAAAATTCGAGTGGGTCAATAAATAATGTTTCATTATTTCTGTTTTTAGATTATACGGTCCCTTACCGATGCGAACGTCTGAGGGATACGCGGTGTTATGCTTCAGGTTAATCAATACTGATCCTAAAGTGTTCAATATGGAAACTTGGATAAAGTAAGTCAATATTAATTCATCTTAATATTTACAGTAGTTAACACTATTTATAGCTCGAGAACAGAAAATAATAAAAAATGGTCATTTTTTATTATTTTGTGTTTTTGGATTTGTCTTCATCCGGATTAAGATAGCAAGTACATATTAAAATATGATATTCATCTACAAAAAAATATAGGGTCATCATTAAAAACTTAGGCTATTGACGGGATCTTAGCGGGATGAAGTTCGCCGGGACAGCTAGTATTTTATAAAGATATAGTGGTGCTGATTCTGATGTACATTGACTGACATATTTTTAATCTATCGCTATCTACCTACCACTCTCAGCAAAAAAGAGACGATGCGAATTTAGTACCTACTGCGAACTTTACCTTTTTTTAAATTGTATATTAACGTTTAGTCAGATACTTCAGAATATAACGTTTTAAATCATTTTTGTACACAATTAGTAAGCCAATTAGATAGCACCAAGTATGTTCCATCTCTTTTTTATTGTTATGTAGTCGAAGGAAGATTGCAATAACCTTAAATTAGTTTAGAGAATGCGCAACAAATACCGCTATTATGTAAAATGGCTGAAGTTAACACGAACGAAGTCGTGGGCGTCTGCTAGTACTCGATAAATCCGTTTTACAAGGAATAATTAGATAATTATAAAGATTATAAACAACATGTGTATTTTACAACAATATTTTCGTCTGCTAACCAGTTTCGTTATTTTAAGCATCATCGCATCAATTAAAACTATAATTATAAGTCACAAAACCGGTCGGTTGGTAAAAAATATTACGGAAAATGTAAGTGTTTCATGATATATTCGGTTCTTACATATGAAATGAGGGTTTTGATAACCCACATCGGGCTAAAATATTGTGTGCTAATTGTTTTGGATTTCCAATGTTTGTGTATTTTAGTTTTGAATATTGTGATCCATTTATTTCTAAACCTTCTCCATCGCCGTACTGGAAATGTTACCCGCGCAACAACTGTGTATTCGATAGGATACAGTCGATAATGTAGAACTAAAGATAATCGCGAAAACAGATCTATCGCAACCCACGACAAAATCCTCGGGAGGTATTGTTGGAGTGGTGAAACTTTTTTAAATCTCTTGAAAAAAATTGGAAAACTGAAAACAAAACGTGAAACGAAAACGATGTCAAAAACGAGACCTATGTCCAGTAGTGGGCTGCTAAGGGCTGTTGAATCAATGAATTATATTAATACCATGAATACGCCCGAATATATACATACATATCTTCACGCCAAGTCCCTTATCCGGTAGGCAGAGAGTATCGAGTGCCAAGTGTCACGACTCCTACATACATGCCTAACTTCCTTCACATTCATTACTCTCTTCATACATACATGCCGGTTTTGGAGACCGAATATGTAAATAAACTAATTCGCAAAATTTAGTTTATTCAGTCACAGTTTATGTATAAATCTCAACTCTAAAGTTGAAAATCTTTAGGCTTTATTTTGGAGACAATTACATTGGCTCCGCATAGGATTTGAGACATTGGGATTTAAAATATGTTTTCCTCATTATCTTGGTACATGGGTTAAGATTTTTCCAGTTTTACTTTTTTGTTACATTTAATGTTTCAAGACTATAAACTATGAAATATTATTTATGGGCCGTTGAACAAGCAGGATAATCGTTCAGATACGAGTCGCACGTGTAAACAAACAAATATGTAGTTACATGTCTCCCCAGCTCGGCGCTAATGTCGGTGACGCCGCCTTAACCGTAACATTAAGCATCATTGTTGCTTACATTTTATTTTGTTTCTGACTGTGTATTCCTTTTTTATCTAAATTAGAATTTTATCTAAAATTTATTTTTATCTAAATTATCCTATATCGATTTTGTTCAAACCAATTTTCGTTTGAAGTTTTTATTAAATTCTGTGATATCAATTTTTTACAGTTCCTTTTTTCCTCTCCGTAATTCAAAAGTTAGAGAGGCATACTTTTTATCACCTTTGAAGCGAATATCTCACAAAGTACTGACATCATCAAAAAATACCCTGCTATACTCTATCAAATATATTTTAACCCCTCAGTTGGAGTGCTCATTATAAATTTATTCTTAAAAATCATACTATATAATTTTGTAGTGGTTCATAGAATACACCTAACTTTCGAAATTCGAATAGACATTACCAATAGTCTGCGAGTAATATGACCATAGCATACGAACGGACAAACAGGATCTGACGAAATTATAAGGGTCTCATTTTGTGTCAATAGAGTCATTTTAAATTAGGCTTTTAGAGCCAAGTTTAAAAATGGCACGAAAATAATGAAATTATAATTGTTCTGTTTTTTACACTTTTCGCTTCAACAACCTTCGATTTATTCCGTTTGGTTATGCTGTTACAAAGCCGTATGATATAGTTATACCTAAGCCTAGTCGAAAACTTATAACATGCAAAAAATACTATGAGAAACACAACATAAAATAAACTGAACTAGCTTAAATAGTAACAAACTAATTTAACGCATACATAGTTTTAGTCACGGTAATATTTTTAAGCATAGTAATTTTTTCAGGACATTATTCATGGTGATCGACTTATGGCAGAATGAAGAGGGGACGTGGCCTGGCTTAATAATAGTTCTGGATTACGTTGGCTTTACTTTAAGCCATTTAGCCAAAGTAGATATACAAAATTTGCGTCAGCTGCTTTATTATTTACAGGTAATACCTGCAAGTTGCTGCTAGGGTTAGGGCGTAGCCTCAGGGGCACTGAGGCGGACAAGACTAACATTTTTTAATTTATTTTCGTTTTCTTTTCTTTTCAATAAACATATCGATACACGTCATTAGTGGGATCAACAAAGGTCATTATCGGTTTAATCCGGGCTCTTTCGAGAAGATTATTTCTGCCTTCCTGCTAGGCAGTTCGAAAAGGCGACCATAGGCTTATTGTCGCTAACACCGTGCCCGAGTACACGAGTTTTGTAGCGGTTCACTCAGATTGATACCATCGCCTTACTTATTCCTGCCACCTTATGATCCAAGCTAGCCATTAACGTGTTTCGGTTTGGAGTAAATCTTTCCTAACTGATTCAAAGCTTGATTGATTTGCTTGACAGAACAAAATTAGTGTCGTTCGACAAAATTTGAACTTAGATTTTCTATGCCATTCAATCCATCGTGTGACTAATTGATTTGAGGAGTCTTAAAAATATTTGTTTTGAAAAAAATATTTTTCAAATCGCTTTTAAACGGCTTGGCTGCTAATAATTTCTTACAAAGTGGTTTCATTGGATTTAAAAAACCACGTTGATTGCCACTTCATCGAAATCGGTTCATTTTTTGTTCGTGAGATATCGTTGAAGAAAAATATGTTTATTTTTTTTCAAAATACTCTAATTTTTGTCGCAGATTGTCTTTGTCTTTTTAATTTTTTGTATCTTTGTAGACCCGAAAAAACTGCATCAAATGTAGAAAAGAAGTCAAATTCGACAATTTGTTTGAAAGTTATCAAGCTTTAAAAATTGAAAAAAGGTATACCTTTAAATATTGCTGAGCGCAGAGAAGCTTATATAACACATGTTGACTTCTAGAAACACTGGAAGCGAGCACTTTGCAGTTAAGATAGCAATAACTTGTAGAAATAGCGTCTCAGCCGTTTCTGCTATCTTTTAATTTGTTTACAATAGTGCAGTGGGGCTATGGTCTATCATAAAGCTATAGACGCGTTATACGCGTTTTATTTTGGCTTGTTAAAAAGAAGGCTTGTATTTTTCCAGTTTCATATGTCAAAATATTTCAAAATTGCCTTCCTGTGTGTACTAAGCTTGAAATAATTATTATATAACCATCGTAAACAAACATTTATTTTCGTGCGAAAATATTGTAAATACACAACTTTTACTTACTTTATGCTATAACCATAAATATGTACCAGAAAATATAATTAGTCACTTTTAAATGTCAATATGTAGGCGGGTAACACATCTATAGCTTTTTTATTATATATTACGTAGTAGAAAAGAAATACAAATATTTGTGTTAATCGTGTATTTTGTATTAATATGTAAAACGACGTCGGAATTTAACATTGCTACGTGAGATAGGGTAAAACGATGTTTAAAAAATTGCAAATAATCAATCGAATACTCACAGGAAGCGATGCTGCTGAAAATCAAGGGACTGCACTTCATCAATGCTCCCAGCTTCATCGACAAACTGTTGCTGATGATGAAGCCTTTCCTAAAAAAAGAACTTTTAGGCATGTTCCACATACACACCGCTGGCTCCGACACCGTCGCGAGGTTCCTACCAGTGGCCGCGTTGCCTAAGGAGTCTGGGGGGGAGTACAAGACAATAGAAGAGTGCAAAAGTAAGTATCTTGTACACACGGGCCAATAACTTCGGCACTGGCCGAAGTGGGAGTTCTACCTGAGGATTTATTTCTTTGGTCGTTTATAGTTATTTAGAGTTTATAATACATACATACATACATATATTTTCACGCCAAGTCCCTTACGGGGTAGGCAGAGAGTATAGAGTGCCGATTATCAGACTCAGAAACCGGCGTGTATGTAGGAAGAGAGTAATGAATGTGGAGGAAGCTAGGCAAGTATGTAAGAGTCGTGACACTTGGCACTCGAGACTCTCTGCCTACCCCGTAAGAGTTTATAATAATTTAGACTAGTTGGTGTTCGCCTCCTGCGCGTCAATCTCCATGCGAGCTTTTCCCGCCTTACAATTAACACTACCATCACCATTATCATCATAATCATCAATCTATAATTTTCCACTGCTAGAATCCGTCTGCCATGGCACGCCACAATATTCTATCCATTGCTTCCCTTTTTCTATCCACTGCCAGCAATCAATCACTGTCACGCAATGTCAACGCAGTGTCAAGCAATGTCATCACTCCATCGGCCTGGCCAAAGGGTTTTTTGCACACCACCATAATATGGTCAAGCTATTTGCCGGTGTATGGAACATGTTCAGACGAGACGTTTAGGAACATCCTGCCATATTGTGATCGGTTAATCCTTCCAGATTTAAGGAATCTGTTATTTTGTTAGTGTATACTCATAGAAAACTTAGTTGATGATAATTTTAATTGTAGCAAACTGCATGCGTTTTTTTGCGTTTAATTCATATGCATCAAAAAGAAAAGTATTTCTTCTATTTTTATTTAAAAAAAGATAAAAAGGCGATTTAACAGTTTTGTAGCTATAATGGTAAAAACAGTATTCATATGATTTAATTTTGTTTATTTTTTATGGTATAAGAAAACGAACAAACACACGGCTCACACTGGTAGTGGGAGAAAACCGTGGGTTTTAGCCACCATAGACGTAATACGCGCGTCTCTGTCTTGAGCGGGGTTGGTAGCGCGGAACGTGCAAGTCCGACCGGTAGTCCACCCTCCAGGTTGGATCGCGGCTAAGCCAAACACATGGCGGTTAGACAATATACGGCTATGGATCCCTACCCGCGCACCTTGCGGCAAATCGTGGTTTAGTTGATGGTAATGACCCGTTACAAATACGAGGAAAACGACTTATGATTTTATTGACCCATATTTAAAACAAAAACCTTTCAGTTCTAATTGATTTTGACGGTACGATTTTGAGAAATCTTAAAAATATTGTTTTTTAATGTTTTTGTATCTAATAACTTTTAAACAACTGAACCTATCGACTTAAAAAAAATGAATATACTCTTAACCTTATTAAAATGCATCAATTGCCATCAATTTCATTAAAATCGTGATATATCGTTCCAGATAAATCTTAAAAAATATGTTTTTAAAAATTACTTTAAAATGTTTAAGATTGTTTCTGTACTTAAAATTTCAAACTATGTAAATATAAAATTGAATAATTGATTCAAGAGTTATAAAACTTTAAAAAATTTAAACTGGCCTTTTTGTTCAGAGTTCAGAGTTCAAAGCAGCTTAAAACACATTTTGAGCTCGGTCGGTGCAATTAGCTAGAAGTTGTAGGGATGACCTGAAGGGTACTAACAGTTTTCCATATATTTTTTAATATTTGTCACAACTTTTTAGATGACATCATCAAGAAAATGCTAGAAAATGCTGCATTTTTCGAATATGAAAATAAGAAGGTGGTGAATGAATCTTTGCGCCCTGGGAAACAGAAGACTATATCGGACATATTTGGTGGCGTGGAGGGCTCTTTCAAGAAACTAGAAATTGATTAAACATTTTTTCCAAAATATTATTTTCTTAATCTTTCATTAGTAATGTTTTCTTAACCTCTCTCCTCTCGATATTACGCGACTTTAATATTTTCTGATGAATATATCCTCGAAAGGGTAGGCAGAAATACATAGCTATGCACCCACGATTAGCCGACGATATTAGGTCCCATAATGTGACGGTTGGCAGGTCCATTGCCAATCGGGCATATATACAATCCCAGGCAACGTTATGTTTTTTTTTAGAAAAACTGAAAAAACTAAAATAATTTTACGTGATACCTTCGTAAGGAAACATTATTGAAAAATTGCATAGGTACTTTTAAGCGTCACAAGCCGAACGCTTAGACTAATCGAGAAAGACAAAGATTGAAGAAACGATGGTCGCCGCCGGACTACGAAGACCTGTGGTATGCTGCCACCTTTGAGGTTCACACATTGCTCCTGGTGGCTTAGCTAACTGATTGTATTACTTTGAAAATGGACTTTAGCAAGTCTGGCCTAGCAATAAATAAAAGTCCGTAATAAATGAAGGCACAGGAACAGTCCGTCATTTAGTTGTTTGTGCCTAATGTGTATTGTACGAACTCATTGTCAGATAGGAAATATACTAAATACTTGTCACAGGGGCTGGGAACAACATGCCGCCGCCTAAGCACACATTCATGGCTACAATGGGACTCTTTTAAGAAACAATTTATTTAATACACTGGTAAGAACGAAAAATTTTACGACGCCTATGGGGATTGAACCCCCGTCTCCAGCGTACCGGGCTGTTATGCAAATTACTACACCAAGGCAGCAAATAATAATAGCAAAAGTCCCGTATGTTAATGTGTAGTAACATAACTTAAATATAACACTTAAACACACTGCAATAATTTGTAACTGCATGAGAGTAGATATGAGAGATATAATAGGTACAGTAGAAATATCTTGCGTGACGAAATCAGAACGAAAACTCCAGGTTTCAAACTCGTTGTACTATAGCTATAGTTAGTGGAAAAGTGTACCTTGTTGGGGACTTTAATGAGTTTGGTTAAATGTAAGACGGAACGGATTCAATCTAAAGGGATAACAGTACAGGTACGTGTAAACTACTATAGATCGATGAAAGACAAACTTCGTCAACCGTCTACACCAACCGACCAGTGCTTATGACGCGTTGACCTTTTCAAAACGTTCCATCGGATCAGAAACGGTACTTCAGTGAGAGAATCCGATGGAAGAGATTTAACGGGCTTGTCGTTTTTAAACACAAAGTATCTAATTTACCCCGCTTGTGTTTTGACTGTATATTGTTATAGGCAACTGCGCGTAACTGCACATTGCCATCGAACTTCATCAGTGTCGTTACGTTAGTCGTAACAAAACTGAAAAAGTTTTTGGACATAAAGTAGGTACATTACAACTTACGGGGCCATTCGTCAGCATGTATGTGTACATAGCTGATTTCAATTTCCGATTCAGGCTCCTTCGCTCTTTCGTTTACTGCATGTATCTGATGAACAAGTTTTTTATACTATGGAAGTTATGTCAGTTGTACTTCATCAAATTGGACGATGATTTTATTTTTGTTTCCGTAGAGTAAAAGATAACAACGCTCCTGATGGTATGGCAACCGTGGTCTAAGGATGGAGAGATATTATAAGTTATCAACACTGGCTGCCCGCGGCGGCAGGTACAGAGAAATTTGGCAAATTGAGATTGTGATTTAAGTGAGCTCTTGGAAAGAATTTTTGGAAATTATATCCTTAAAAAGGTTAAACGTTTCTTCTTTGAAATTATATATTTATCATTCTTGGTTGGAACATAGATTTCATGTATTGTTTGGAATTTTTTCTAGGAGTTTACCTACCTACCTACCTACCTACTTACCTACCTATCTACCTGCCTACCTACCTACCTACTACCTACCTACCGGCCAGTTCTCAAAGGGCGAGCGAAGGTTTACCGTCGCCAGCACCGTTACAATGTATACACAACACTGGTGGTACTAATACAAGTGGTAAAGTTTCATAACGACTCGCCCGCCGCCGCCTTTTTTTTCGTAATGACATATAGCTGATTGCCGGTTCGGCCTTTACAGCTCAATTGACTTTTGGGTAGAACGTGAGCGTTCTACCGAGTGGCCTTACATATTCCTGTCGCTATAACATCAATGTTTGCCGCTAACGTTTTCCGGTTTGGAGAGCAAGGTAGCCGGTAAACTTACTTTTATATATAGCTTAACATCCCGGCCTCAGGTCGACAACGCTTTTGCCCAAGTAGGCTTTACTTATTCCTGTTACTTAAATATCTAAACGGTAACAATATAATATATAGATATTTATGAAGAATATTGTCATAGAAGATCACCTAGCATGGTGTTTTGTCACTAAATAGTATAAAACAGTCACTTTCACTGTCCCTACGTCCGTTTGTATGCCGGGTGAATTTTCGGAAACCGGAAGTATGAAGTATTAATCTTTAAAACTACGCAACGCATTTTGATGTGGTTTTTTAAATAGATATAGTGATTCAAGAGAAAGGTTTATAGGTACAATACATGCATAAAATAATAGAGAAACATTGACAATTTTAGAGGTTTTTAATGTGATGTCCGTGAGAGACATTCTGTAATATATTTACTATCAGTTTTGCACCCGTGCGAAGCTTGGGCGGGTTGCTCGACAAAACGCCATTCATCACCCTTCAAACTGGACAACGTCAGCGGCAAACATTGACGTTACAGCGACAGGTATATGCATGGCGATGGAACGGATAGATTGATTCAAGAGGAAGG
>DVZN01000261.1:0-14691 GCA_018237365.1 Caria ino melicerta
GGGTGTTTTAGTATATCTACCGGATTTACGAGTCGTGGATATACTAGCACACCTCTGCCTACTCCTTCGGGGATAATGGGCGTGAAGGTACTTACTTTTTATATAAAAAAAATAATTGAAATTTATGTTTGTCATAAAATTTTTTAATTTCGATTTATTTATCATTTTTTGGCTAATCGTGGGTGTTGTAGTATATCTTCTAGACTTATAAGTCTAGGAGATACTAGCTCACTTCTGCCTACGGCTTTGGGGATAATAAGCGTGAAGGTACTCTATCATTTTTGTACGAAAAAATATTTTTGAATTGATTTATATTTGACATAGTTTTGTTTATTAAATGAACAAACCGAACCAACTAAACATAAAACTATAAAATTAAAACGTAAACATTATTAATTTCGTCCAACACTATATAATATTAGAATATTAATATCGACCAAAATTAAAATTTCGGTTAGGCTTTTCGATTCATATGTAACAGGATTTACCAAAAAATGAGAATAGATCAACATTAATTACTGTTTCAGAAACTGTACGTCTTCCATGAGTTTACTATCGAGAAACTTGCTAGCGTCTTTTTTACTTATTTGTAAGAGAAATTTAGTGCTTTCCGTAATCAATGGAGACGCTGTACATATTCTCTTACAAATAATTTACGGAGACGCTTACGAGTTTCTCGATTGTAAACTCATAGTAGACGTACTGGCCTCAAAGTTTTATAGTTAACTAAAGTAACAGCAGCGAAACGAGATATATAACGTAACCTGTGCCCTAAGACGGAACAGTGTTGAAATAAAAAATATAAGAAAGTAATATGGAAATAAAATTCCATCGTCCAGATTCCCCGCAGCACATAACGCTGGAGCAGCTGCGGCAGGCGTCCGAGCTGGAGCTGCTGACGGTGAAGCAGCTCAAGGAGCTGCTCACGCGCAACCGCGTCGAGTACCGCGGCTGCGTCGAGCGCAAGGACCTGCTCGAGCGCGCCAACATGCTCTGGAAGGACCACGTCAAGTACAAAGACGGTACGTGACACATTTCTACGATAGGGCACTCAGAAAGTAATGCGAAAAAAATGTTTTTTGTATGGGACACTGGCTGGTTATAATTTATTATAAAAATATAATTATTTATAAGCTACCAAGCTCCGTATCTTTTTATGGAATGATAAAAGTTTCTCTCGTATTTCTCGTTAATTTTGCATCAGTTTCGGGGTCTCGATACAAAGTTTGGACTTATTATCTCTTTACCATTTCCGAATGTGCCACATTCCTACTTCGCGTAATATGCTATCTAAGTGGTCATCAACTTTGTCGAGGGTACCAGTGGAGCGAATCTATTTTGCAGCTCCAGTAGAAACCCACCATGTCCGGCTAGAACCCCTTACTAGCTGAAAAATGATGCTGATAAACTGCCTTTGTGGCCTAGTGGTGTTGCTGTCCAACATTGACGCGAGAGGTCCGAGACGACGGACTTGCGACCCGTCACATCATGGGACCTAATATCGTCGGCTAATCATACTTGTATGTATGGTGCATACTTGTATGTACCTCTGCCTACTCTTTGGAGGATATATGGGCGTGATGATATTTATTTATTTATTTTTAAATGATACATTCTTATAAACAGTTTTTAATCTATGTTTAAGTGACTAATAGTTGAAATTGTATTAAGTTAATTTTATTATATTTAAAAGCTACTTATTGCCTAAATTAGGTCGACGATAATAATGTTTGTTTTAATCGTCTGTATTGTAACAATGTTCTGTCGTTTGTACAGAGCTAGACAAGTTGCCGTTGGAGGAGTGCTGCAAGATCTGTATGGCGGCGCCGCTGGAGTGCGTGCTGCTGGAGTGCGGGCACATCGCGGCCTGCACCGCGTGCGCCAAGCAGCTGGCCGAGTGCCCCATCTGCCGCCAGTACGTGGTGCGCGCCGTGCGCTGCTTCCGCTCGTGAGGGCCGCGCCCCGACTAATTGTCATGTCTTTGATCAAAAACATTGTCGATATTATTCATGGGCAACGTTAAAACTTCACCGATCCGGTCGCCGCTTAGCCGCTGCCCGCTTGCCTGCCTCAGCACCCACCGCAAGTAAAAAAAGTGAAAATTCATTTAATTTAATCTATAGCATCCTATTTAACCTACACATAGGAAACTAAACAATTTAATTATACATCCTTTACCGGCGCACTCGTTACCCCGAGTTTAGAAACTTCCACTCAAATTTACCATCACACTTTGAATCACTATTATTTCAATTCTACCAAGTTAAAACTTTATTATGCACGTATAAGGCCATCTTTTGCTTTAACAAAAGCAATATTATTTTATTACTACAATATTAATAATAAAATAATATTGCTTTAAAGTGTCATAGTAAAGTAGGCTCCTGATTCTCTACCGTAACATTCAATGACACAAATTAGTAAAAAATTGACTTTATTTTTTACTTACGGTAGTGGATTTTAATAACAGGAGCTAAAATAAATATTCGATATCGTTTCATTCATGTATAGATGATGGTAATGTCAACAGTTCTACTTAGAAATTAGCCACAGACCATATCTCCACATCATGTGTGTGCGAAATGATCACAGTCATGCACTTTAGTATAATAATAAAACAGTAAAGTCGACAATAATATATTCCTCCATATTGTTCCATCCGTGTTTAGCTTTGATATTCCATAGATAAAGAAAAGTACTTCTGCCAAATTCCCATTGTATTTTTTCTATGTGTATTATAGTATTTTTCATATGCATGTCATACGATAATGTTAAATCTGAAATACCGATTTGAATCTCCCGAGCTGATTTAATTTTTGCAACTCTTAAGTAGGGAAAAATGGCCAAACTGTGCCAATAAAATTGGTGTGTTTAAAACGAAGATACAGGCAATATGGAATCGATCGTAAATTGTATCTTGTCCGTTTTACTTACTAATTTCCTTTTCCCTCTGCATATGAAATATGCTTCAGTGTACGAAGAATGTTTTTATACAATATTAGTGAAATACAATTTTATCGTGTGAATATAAATAACATTAAAGCTAAGCCTTAGGTAACTCTATAAAATGTGCTGTTTCTACATTGTAACAGTTGCTGACAAATTTCAATTTTACTCAATAGGATTAGGAAAATCAATAACGGCCTCATCCGTGTCATAAAATCAATGGAAGATTCCGTTAACCGGTAACCGAGGAGGTGGTAATCGTCAAATGAGGTGGCCATTTGTTACAAATGTACCGAGTTGACGGCATGAACGTAACGGGCTACTCGCGTGGTAGAGCGCTCCCTCGAGTGTCGCTTTCTCGTTCGGAAGGGCCCACGGCGATGGCTGTTTGTTTTAACTCGAACTTATTAAGATGGGTAATTTTCGAATATTCTTCGAATTATTTACAATACTTTTACGATATATGTGTACTTTCTACTAAAATGTGATTTACATTCTTAATCAAATTAAAGATATAAAGAACATCATTTTGTATTAGTTGATATTGCGAAGAGGTATATTATATTCTTATATCACAAGGGAGCGAGAAGCAGTTGGACTGGTGAAACTCCGTTTACATACTATGTTAGTGCTAGATAGCCATCTTGTGAGATGTCCGCACTTATGAGCCTGTTTACCAACTTCCGTTCGCTCAAGGAACACGACGTTATAGTGGCAGGTACTTCGTTGACGTATAACAATAAATACTCCCAAGGTGAGGGCGGACCTATGGGAGTATTTGTTCGTGGAGCTAGGTCATTGTCTAAAGTAATATTTAAACAAATAGTGTAACTATTGCATGATGATTTATAAAGCCATGATTCCGCCGCGTGTTTCGTCGGACACACTACGCGGCGAGAAAACCGGTGGCGTAACTATCGTAGGGCCGGCTGGTGCAGTGCACCAAGGCCCTTTAAATCTAGACTTTGAAAAGAGAGGGTAGCCAAATAATTATAAGTTGAACTCACCATATCCTCTTCTTATTCCTATCAATAATTTTAAAGGTCAATACCAGTTTAAGCTACGGGGAAAGAGGGTGTGGGGGCCCGATTATTTTGTCTATATACCGGGCCCTTGTCAACCTAGCTACGCCACTGCAAGGAAATAGTGACAAAACAAATGTTTTGTATAGACTTTTTGGGTGTTGTGTTCGACAAAGCATTTTCTGAGTAGGGCTTTAATTGTAAGTAAAATGTCCGTTGTCCATTAAATGGTTGGTTTAAACTTGATTTGGTTTGCTAAGACAAAATAAACAGTGCAACCTTTCATTCAAGGTGTTCTAATTTTATATTTATATTAAAATGTATTTAGAACCTGCGCGCGTCTAAACACTTAAGTGTTATTAGCAGTGTGTATAAGCACGAATGTATGTTTATTTAAAACGCAAGCAATCAATGAAGTAGTTATGAATAAGTGGCACTTATGTATATTTTTCTTGTAACAACTGTCATGTTAATACAATTATTATTTGTATAATAAATATTTCAATAGAATTTTTTATTTTGCATAACTACGACTTTGATAAGTTTTTTGTTTGTAAATAATACAAAAAACATTTTTATAATGCTAGAACTGTAAAATTGTCAAATTTTGTACATTGTATATTCATATTTATTAATGTTTAATGTAGATACTACTTCCCAAGATCTGTAATATTTTATCGTTCCTCTCCACTCCGGTTTACAATTAATCACCACTCAATTCAGTAATCCTCATTCAATAATTATTATCAATAGTTAGTCGTTCCAGTTGTTTGTATATTTGTGCGTGCGTGTACGTGTTGAACGAATATATTTGCCTCTGGGAATATGCTTAATTAAACAATGTTTCTTGCATTAACCAAAAACTTGCCGTTAAATATTTTAAATGTCTAAATAATTTCATTTGCTAAGGTAAATATAGTCGGGCAAAATATCAATGTTACATTTGTATAAGTTGCTTTGTACATAGCTTTAGGAATAGATACCATAGTTAAAATCCGGGCTGTGTAAAATATTAAAATATGTATGGTTTTGCACTCAGCAATACCTTAGTGTTGCCAGTTGTAGATAACAGAGGGAATTTGTATTTTTTATTCTTATGAAAATATTTTTAGATTTAATCTTACTCATTTGTACAATAAAAAATAAGTATCTTCAAAATTGTAATCGGGCTAGACGTGTCCAGAATAGTTGTAATATTTTATCTCAGTCTATACTTTTTTCTCTTAAATCTGTCATAAAAATATTTTAATAATACTATAGTATCCGTAACACCCATTGTGGTATACGAGCAGATAGGCGAGTAACTCTCACTTCCTCGTGGTTAAAATATTTGGTAAGTTGAAATTCCACATAAAATAATTAAACTACCTGACCACTGGGGTGCAGCACAATTGTTATATAATTATATTAAAAACACTGGTATGGTACATCTCCAATACACTTGCCACCTATTTAGGTTAATTTAACCTCGCCAGTGTTTCGCCGATGGGTGTCTACAAGTCTGAATTCCTATATCCCTATAATTATATTCCATTTTTTTAATAACAGAAATGTAATCAGTGATTTTAGATTTTCGTAACAAAAGTCACAATTATTTCGATGCTAAAAGTCGATAGATATTTTTCCATTAAATCTTAGGTAGATATCCTTTAAAGCCTGATCGTCAGTAAACAGGGTGTATCGAATTAATGAAACGCTTGCCTAGTATTCGTGATGAACAAAGTCAGCCAGAGAAAAGAACAAGAATTGTCATTGACTATACGCTTTTTTCGCAATTACTTTTATTTCTTGTAATACTTTTAATTAATATCCTACTATCAAGCTCCGTTTCAGACTAGCTTTTAAGAGCAAATAGGCGAAGTCTTGCTTTGTATACTCTTTAGTAATATCGTCTTCACTTCGAAGAAAGTGAGTTGTGACATATACATAGTAGACATGCTCTGAGCAATGTAAAATTTCAGACTTTTAATTGTTGTTTTGTTTAATTTATATATTGTAAGTTGTTCAATGTTATATACAGATTGTTTTGTTGCTCAACTTTTATTTTCACACAAACTTGTACTGATATAAATGTATGGTATTTGTATTATAAATGGATGCATATAGTCTAATAAAATCGCGATAAATGTCAAAAATAATTATTTATTGTAGTTTTATTGGTTGAACTTCGATAAAACGCGAACAACCTGCGAACGGTCCCGATTTGGTAATAATATTTCTCGCGCTGAGAAGGGATCGGCTAAGAACTCTGGTTTTGCGAAATTCCATGCGCGGGCGAAGCAGCGAGCAATTGCTTGCATAAAATATATTCATGTGCGTGAGGTCAATCTTTAAAAAAGTAAGAAATGTAGGATTAGGAACTGGATGTATTTCGTCGTTTAGACATTCTGAAGTTAGACTGCGTCACTATGGACTCTCTGGGGCTACTAAAAGTATTATTTTAATGGTCATATAACTTTTTGCATCCTTTACTGATTACCTCATTAGAAATACGACCTTGCAGAGAAACTCCTAACACTTGTAGTCACAGTGGCTCGCCCGGACTGGTTCCACCACTTTGCCTATTCCTACCGCCATATGATCAGCGCTTGCGGTTGACGTGTTCCGACATCGAGGATAAGGTAACTTAGTTTTCCACGAGGCTCAACACTCCACACCACTACCAACTTTGGTGCCTATAGGCGCCGTGAATTTCTTACCATCAGCGAATAGGCCTGCTTGTTTGTTTTCAAGTGGTATAAAAAAATTATAGTATTATAATATGGGATAAAATAAAAGCAATATTAAAAAATATATTTAACATTTTAATTGACAAAATATTTACACTTCATTAAACACTCCAAGCTCTTTGTAACATTAATGCAGAAATGGTCCCCGGCCACAAAATACGCGTCGCACGTATGGTTTACTCTTATCTGATGCCAACGCCAATAGTACTTGCTGACTCCCTTTCGGCCAACTTCCTTCGAGTTACAATTACGTATATGGCAATGTCAATGACATGCCCTAGAAGTAAATAAAATATCTCACACTTGGATAGCTATGCCCAACATTGGCATCGGCAATATTAATGGTTGGAAACAATTTCATAAATTATCCACAGTTTACAGTCCGTGGTCACGGTATGGGTATAAATATAAAGGCCGGCTTGGCAATAACTAGTTATTGATGATTTTTTACATTTCCGTAAATAATAATCGTAGTAAGAGTTATCTCAAATATATTTAAAAATCACTGGAGGAATTATAAATTTATTTTAATTCTACACTCGCATTGCTGTTTAGTTGTAAATAACACAAATTTGTTTCTGATTAAAAATCCAACCGGTTTCAGTTTTTATACCATCATTATTTATTTTCAATAAAATGTCAAACCGTTTGTCTATCCAACGGCACGAGATTACTTGGCACTCAGTTATCTTGATTTGCCTCGTCATTAGTCCAATAATATCATAAATGCAAAGGTTAATTTGTAAAGATTTTCGTGTATTTGTTAATCACGCCTCAACGTCTGAACCGAACGCGATGAAAGTTGGCACGTAATATATGGTCCGGAAAAGAATATAAACTATATCTAATCCAACCGCTTAAATAGTTCTACGTTTTAAAATGCGAAGCGGCGGACAACATGTGCCTAGTATTAGGTTATAAATATACCACTTAACAACATTCTTGGTTTAACAAACGGAATGCATTAAACTTATTGATTTGGAATGCAGCAGTCGTTTATCACAAACACAGAATAATATATAAGCTGGTAATCGACATCCGAACTGTACGTGTACTGCAACTTAGAACAGCAAATTCGCGGCTCGACACTGCCATCGACAGGCGAGCAACAGTCGTGCCTGCGTGCGAGCTACGACTCGAGCTCTTCATTTACAACGATACACGGCCAAGATACACACGAACCGTTATACGTAGAGTTCAATCGGGTGTCGATCGACAGCTTTAGTAGTGTAGTGTGGTTAGTCGCGGCCGAAGGCGTGGGTGTGTGTCGGGCGGTCGACGCGGACGACGTCGGCGGCGACGGCGAAGTAGCCCTCGTAGTGCGCGGCGTCTGGCGTCGTGTCGTAGTGGTAGTGCCCGCCGTCGCCGTGCTCGCTGAACCCGTGGAAGTGCTGCACGCGCAGGTCCAGGCCCTGCAACCACACCCGTCAGTACCTGTGCCGAACCAATGACCCCTACACAAATAATATCTCGACCGTTTACGCGGCCATTTCAATTGTGATTAAAACGGCGCCATCTATCACAATACCCCTAATATACCTTAAAATACTTTTTTGGCAACAGCTTAGTTCTGTAAACCTTAGAGTAATTAAAAAGCAATAATCACATTTATCTGTCTGTATGCGAGTTACACATAAATGCATCCATAGTGTAATAAGCATTTTTTTTTGCCATAGTGCCGTCGCCAAGACACGAGTACACGAATATTTACCTATACATATTCCAAAGTAAGCAAATTATTTGCTTGTGATATAGGTCATAGTCAACGATAGTACATGCAGAAATACATATTATACGAGTATAAATACCGGAACAAATGTAATAAACACCCAGACCCAGATATAGAAACGTCTACATTTTCATCACACAAAGGCTCCTGTCGGGAATCGAACCCGAACCTCATTACTCGTGAACGTGGTAAAGCAGCAAGGCTCACGATTTGACGGACAAGATTGAGATGGAGAAGGCTGTTTCTAAAAAAAAATATACATATCTATTTGTAAATGGAAAACGAGCAAAGCAGACGGAAAGAAAAATCTTTCATGATAAGAACAAGCCGCGTGGCTTGTGTGGACTCCAAAGATCTTAATTTTTTGCAATATATTCTGATGTTAGACTGTAATTTGTTAAAATTAATTTGTATGCAGAAAATGTTATAATTGAATATTTTTAATGTATGAGCCAAAGTTGCTTGAAATAAAGCGATATTTATTTATTTTATTTTAATAATACGTTGCTAATCTAATGTCAAACCTCGACTAAGTCATTTTACCCACCAAACCAGAATAGGTCACTAGAAAACGCCAACGGCAGGCGGTGGTACCAATCAGGGCGAGCCGCTGCGAAACTCTACTACCTAGTCAGAGGTCACGACTCACGGTGTTAGTAACAGTAAACCCATTCTCGCCACTTACGTGCTGCCAGGCAAGTAGGCATTTGTTTTTTTTTTCAATAGAACTGATAGTTACCACCGCTTACTTCTGCTTTATTAATTCGTAATACGTAACTGTAAACTTTTCACTTACGCATTACTAGTGTAAAGTGATAAATGTCAGAAATATATTCTCTCTATACTTAGTCATCGAAGTGGGTATCTATTAAATGGAAAAATTGATGTGACGAGTGTGAGGTAGTAAGGAATGAGTACCAGATCCCCGGTGACGAGCGTGCCCACGTGCACGATGGGCGCGCGCATCTCGAAGAAGTGCAGCCAGGAGTCCAGGTCAGCGTCGCTGCAGAGCGGCGTGGCCGAGAAGTCCGGCATCACGTGGAACTTCACGCGGCCCTCGCGCAGCACGAACGCGCCGCCCAGACCTGCCCGATAGTGTTGCCCGGACTACTCGCAGTTGCGACAAAGACAGCCTCTAGTTTCCAATATTATAAGCCTCGTTGGTCGAGGGGTCGGGAAACGCTTAACCACGCCAACTAATATTGAAGTTCGAGTTCGATTCCTTACGAGGGCAAGCGATTGAGTGATGGAAACAGACGTTCGTATTTCTCTGTCTGGATTTTAAATAAGTAGCTCGTTTCCCATATGGAAAGTAATTCACGCCGTCTATTAACTTCAAAGGTGCTAAGGGCGGGCTGTCAAGCCTCGTGCAAAAGTATGTTAAGGTTACCCTTACCCTTCAAACCGGAACATGGTAATGGCAAGCGATGATGTTATTGTAGCAAGAATAAGAACGGCGGTGGTACCAATACGGACGTGCTGCTGCGAAACTCTACCAACTAGGTAAAGGTTGTTAAATAGTGTTAGTGACATTAAGCCTATATTAGCTTTGATGGGTTGCCTGACACGAAGCCTTTTTTCGAATAATAGCTGCGAGACAGAGTGGCTTCGCAACGACACCGGGCTCTATGGGCAAGCAGAGTGCTCAACCAGAGTGTGCATTATTTAGGAGTGGACTTACAACGCCCACACAAGGACTGGCACTTGTGAGACATGCCTCGTTAGTGGTGGGTTCCGACTACTGGAGGGTGGGATATCTGTGGCTCGCCACCCAGCGTTAGGCGTCGTACTGTAAAGGGGTCTTCCTCGCCGAGACTGACGGCGACAGTGTAGAGTGTTTTGTGTATAACTGTTACTCACGAAATCAGCGTTTGCCACCGTTATACGATCGTCGGAACGTCACGAAGGCACTTGGTCTTTTCTACAAAGAAACAAACCTCAAAAAGATGTCACTATTGCCGCCACTGATTTTGTCTGCGTTCGGTTGTTTCTAAGTTTAATTTATATAAACTTTACTATATGTTTGAGTTTTTAATAAAATAGTATATTAAGAAAGTGATGTGTTGAAATCTTCAGATAATACTTTAAGATCTGAATTGCAGTAAAATCACGTACCAACCACTTTATCTCCGTAATGTTCCTTCAGCGTCTCTCTGATGGCAGTTATAAAGTTGGACGGGCCGATCCGTTTCTTTGCTACCACTTTTATAACCTGTTATAGCACAAACTGTTACTAAATACTGTTGTTAGTTAATCACTATAAGTACTTACTTACCTAATGTAAAACAATAAAGAGTTGATAAGTTTAGTTTAGTTTTATGGGAGCCAAAAATGCATAGGGATGATATTTTTGGTTTTTGTCATCCATCGTCAACTTAAGTAATTTCAAATTTAAGGATAATTGTCGTATCGTCCAGTCGCAGTTGACTCTCGTCTTGATTCGATAACACTGTAATCCGTCATCGACTTGTATTTCTAGGAAACTCTCACGGAACAATACGGTTCCGTCCGTCTGTTCCATTAGCAATCTGTCAAATCATCTATTTCCTAGCCCGCCGAATGGTAGGCCGACCGCGTGGAGGTGAGGCTCACTTTTGAGACGTCAAGATGTAGGTGCACCACCTTACTCAAACAAATATCGCCTAGTTGGTCGAGTGGTTAGCAAACACGCCTAACGATACCGAGATTTAGACTCAATTTGTGTGTTAAATATAGACATAAAATAAATCGTAATTTATACTTACTGAGTCGAAATATAAACTAAGTCTGGATGTTTATTATATTTAGTAAGTATGTAAAGATGTATTAGAATCATCGATTAACATTCATATCAGAAGCAAGAAAATTGCATAGTTTGTGGCTTCATCAATTCGTATAATTTGTGTCATTTTATGATTTTAAGGCCCATTGACTATTGTTGATAACATAAGTTGTAAATTTTAATAAATGACTATTGACAAGTTCCCTGCGGTTTCGCTAGACTTTTCTCTGCATCTGAAGCTTATAGCGGACACTTTAAATGTCACATTCCTCGAGCTCTCACATGCGAGTAGAATTTTTCAAATACTTCAGGTATATCCTGTGATGAGCGTATTTAAACAAACGGATAAACTCTACAGCTTGTAATACGAGTATATTCAGATGTATATGGGGTGAGTGGGGTATACCTTGCCGGGCAGGCCGTCGGCGAGCAGGTAGTTCCCGAGTAGAGCCGTGCGCGCCTCCGAGTCGGGCAGGCGCTGCTACAAGTACCCGGCGCCCGCCACCGACACCACGCGCGTGCCCTGCCGCACCGACCCGCGCTCCACGTACATGTTTATTATGCCCTGCACGAATTACCACATCTCAAATATTGTTCCTGAAATATCACTTGTATATTTACGCAATACTACGTGGTCGCACTTAGCCAGTACGTAGAGTGAAGACCTTTCTGTCGGTAGAGTTACATGGTTAATTAAATCACCCTAGCCAAACCTCAGAAAAGACAGATTTCTATTTTGATAATTGGTGCTAGAGCGCCCACGAAACGTTTCCGGTGTTCCGCCAGTTCCTCGCATTCAATAAGAATGTAGTGTGGCGTTTCGCCCCGGTCGGGCACGCTCTGTGCAACGGGCCGTCCGTGATTCCCGGCCCGCTAGGATATTACTTCATTAGAAAATATCCGGCAACGAGGCAACACAGTTGTCTCATTTCACGTGTTTGTAACCGTAGCGGCTTATTGGATTTGTTAAGGAACTGCCCGTTTTCATCGTTAACTAAGCTTCTCATTATTCAATGTACAATCCTAGCTGTAAAGATACGGAGGAGGTGAGAGATCTCCGCGGTGTCGGCGAGTCGGTGGCGGCGAGCGTGGCGGGTACCTCGCAGTTGACGCCGAGGTAGGGCCAGGGCCCGGCGCCGGCGCCCGCCAGCAGCGCGGGGTCGCGGCCCAGATGGCGCAGCAGCGCGTCGAGCGCGTACACCTTGTCGCGCTGCACTGTCGGCAGCAGGAACGGCGGCCCACCGATCTCCACCAGCTGCACGTTGCCCGTCAGCCCTGCACGGACGCCCTTATCGTCAACATCAATATACCTAATATAAAAGACGACGTGTGTACATTCCTCTTCGGAATAATCTAGCGGTTGACCCTGAGAAATTTGTTAGTGATCGGATCGACGACTGATCTTGTGAAGTTTAATAGGTAGCGATCAAATCTATAAATAACTATTTTGCATTAATGTCAGTTCTGCTGTCGGTCCGCTATTATAATTCGCATTATATTGACATGTTTACATCGTGCGTTTTGTTTTATTAATTTATAATAGTAAAGTTTCAAGATAAAGTTAAAAATACACGTCTCATCTAAATTGGCGCCGTAATGCTTATGCGACAGGTGGACTGAGGGCCAAAACTAAATATAACTAAATTAACTACACCAAAAAACTTCACAATACAGTTATTATCATAACTGTATCAAAAAAGACTGTCGCATCCTTTACATTCGCAGGCATAGATAGATATAATTATTTGTTAAAACAGTATCCCGCCGCGAACTTTTATGGCCAGAGACACATAGAGATAACGGTGTCTTTATCACAACAACAACAATATGCTCGCTACTGGTACTCTATATCAATATGTACTTAAGATAATGAACTCATTTGTCCTATCATCAAAACATACTGCAAACTTGATTTCTTTAAAATTTATTGGTGTGATTATAATCATTTAAACTCTCATTTTTAATTAACATACATCTAAGTAGCGCATTCCCCTTATAAAGACTTTCGCGAAAAAAATCTAGCATAATATTATTAATAAATACTTACTCAGTAAATAACGTATTTTTTAATACACATTGGTTATTTCGAAAGAGAGTATATATTATTCAAGATTCTGAGGTTTCCTTATTTTTGCAGTATAAAGATGACAGAGTGGGAGCATCTCGGCAAAAATGTGAGGAATCCTGCATACCTGGTGCGGTGAGATTGTAGGGCGATTTGGTCAAGTCCGGGCTGACTTCTACCGAAACGCTCACTTGCTCGAACGTGGACTTCAAGCCGCGGGAAAGTACTGTAAATGGTAATCAACAATAAGCTAATTTTAGTTCATTACAAGAATAATTTTATGGAAATAAGAGATGGACCACCATTAAACCATGCATCAAACAAAATAGCCGTGAACTGAATAATACCAAGAGTGTCGCAGCTAGTTGCAGTCTAGGAAATTAAAAAAAAAATTGAATTGAACAACAGATCGGAGCGCTTTCTGCAACTCCTCAGAGCGCTCTTTCGCTGCCCGTAATATACAACGGTTTACAAGTTTAGCGTGTTGCTAAAGGAATTAATACTTATTAATAAATAAAGGAGCTAACATCAATAATACGTGACCACTGGGACAGAAACCCCGGGAAAACAATAACTAGAATTCTGATACAGGGCCTCTTAAGACAATTACGACACGGCCAAAATATCAAGCTATTAAAAATACGTAGTTTTCCCGTCAAAGGAAATAACCTAGTACAGAGAGACCTGGGTCTAAGTCTACTGTTCTCGACTTAGACCCAGGTCTCTCTATACCTACCCCCAAGTGAGACTTCGATGGGTCATTATAGAAGTATAGGTATAGCCGGACTTACATACTTGCTTGCCTTACCCAGTAAAGGCTTTAATTGAGCCGTTCATGAGTATTTAATGACAATCAATCAAATCTAATCATTTTAGTAGAAGACTTGATTATTTGAGCAAGGCATTGCTGATTCTATCACATTAATGATTCTAAAATCTAGACAGATACCTACTAGAGGTATATTCACAAAATTTTCAAAATTCACAAAGTTTTAAATGTTAATGGAAATATTTAAATTAAGTTAATAATTCAAATGCGGTTTAACTGCAAGGTCACACACATTCTTCAAATGTTTAAGGAACTACCTGAAAAGTGCAGATACCTGAGGAGGCTCTAGCCCATGTAGCGCCCGGGTGCATACACTACCCCGGCGCCCTTTTATATCAAAAACGCGATCAAATTGGAATATGTAACTTACAACACGAGTGACTAAACTCCAAACGTCGCTGGAATGGTCGTAAGCTTAACATTGTTGTCGTGTCACGAAACCAGCACGCAGGTACATAAACTCGATCGGATTGTAAAGCTACAATATAGCGACAGAGGTTACTTTGTACCCTAGGGCTGTCGGAAAAAATCAGTAGAATATGTGTTGCGACTCGCGAGCGGGCGGCTAACACTTGGCGCCCGGGAGTACCGTACCCCCCGCACTAAAGGT
>DVZN01000262.1:0-14691 GCA_018237365.1 Caria ino melicerta
GCTGTCAGCGTTTGAGCAGGCTGTAAATGAGGTGTCTGCGGCGGAATGGAAAAAGTGTTTCGAAAACTGGTTTAGACTCATGAAACTTTGTATTGAGGCTGGTGGAAAATACTTTGAGAAGATTCAATAAAAATATACTTACCTATAGAATTTTTTTTTATTTTCGCAAAATTTTCTGAGTGTCCCACGAATTGCAACAAATATGGTATATAAAGATGTCGTTTTTGTTAATGATTTACATATTTGACCATTTACGGCATGCAATAGTTTTAAGTTAATAATAACATTTAACTTCAAATTAGAAATTATTAAGATTAAAAATTAAAATAGGTTAGGCTTGGGCTAGAATTACGGAATTTAATAAAAAAATCACCTATTAAATTAAGAATCGAGATTAAAACTATAGCATTATTAATTGTAAAAACGACACAATAATTCATTAAATCTATCGCCTCTGTGGTCGAGTGGTGGCAGTGTCCGACTTTGACATGATAAGTCCCAGGTTCGAATCCTGGGTCGGGCTACTTGTTCTATGAGTTTTTCTTAAAAACATAACGTTTTAAGAAAACGAAACGGACTTGCCACAAACACAGGTGACAAGTGTGCACCTCTGCCTACTCTTTAAAGGTTATAAGGGCGTAAAGAATTTTTTGTTATTAATTATATAATATTCTACATATCATTGCATTGTAGATAACTCTTTATTTGATATTTTCCATCGTCGGCTCTTGGTAAACTGTTTTACAAATCACTTTTAATTTAATATTATTTATATAACATACCGTTTTCGCTTTTACAGTATCATCAGGGCTAAAAAATTAAGTTTGAGTAACAATTAAAATAAAATCAAATTAAAAGTGATTTATAAAACATTACATTCATTTAAAAATATGGATAAGATAACTTATAACATAAATCCATAAAATCATTGATTAATTATGACAAACGACAAAATTATTAATCATCTTCCGTATAGTTGCGACTCCTCATCGGCATAACATTTTTTTTATGAAATTTGGTGTGCATTATACATCGAGAATAAGACTCGGCAGGGGGCGCTGTAATCTGGCTTTGACCATTATTCGAACAAGACAACGTTTGATACAAAAAAAATCTTAAACTCCGTATAGATGCGCTGATGAAATGGATTTTGACGTGAGTGAGTGAATTTATTGTTGAAATAAGTTAAATACTCCCCTATTTTTATTTTCAAAGCCATTTAATTAAAAATAAAAAAACACCATTAAACTCCAACTAATGATATGTTTAATGAAGTTCTTGAAGTAATTTAATTTTTTGTTTAATATTAAGTGCTACGGAACCTTTTATGTGCAATCAACTCGTACTTGATATTTATTATAACAAAAAATTAACGAGCAATTATAATTTATTTAAATTAATTGTATTCATTATTTTAATTTCTGTATTTAAATTACATAATTTAGTATGTGGTATTTTTGCATTGGAAACCTGGGCGGTCTATTGTCTATGGCCGCCCATAAACATTAGTTGCATCTGTTTACTGATTATGCTAATGCTGGTGCTAACTTACAGACTAGACAAAGATCGCATGTTTGTATTTATGTTATGCATATATAAACAAGTATTTCAAATATAGTGTCTGCATGTACATTATTTAAATAAAATAAATAAATATCGTCACGCCCATATATCCTGACTGACTGACAGTTTCTGACTGGGAAAATGCCAATCTGGTGACGTCGGTCAGGCGGTTCTTCACTGCAGAACAGTTGCTTCAGTTGTATCAAGCACAGGTTCAGTCTTGCGTGTAGTATTGCTGCCACCTTTGGGATGGATCGGCCATATACCAACTGGGTGCTCTGGACTCAGTGGAAAAACGAGCTAAGATACTTATTTGTGACTCTGCTTTGATCAATGCTAAACTGCAGAGCCTAGAACGCCAGCGCAGGGTAGCTCGTTTGTCAGTCTTCTACAGAATACATTTCGGTGAGTGTGTGCGAGAATTACACAATTTAATTTTATTTATTACTTATAAAAGTGTGAAGTGCTACATCCGTACAAACTCCTATAGGGTTTCTGGATGTGGAAACATGCTAGAAAATATGTTGTAACAAACTTGTAATAAATAAAAAAATTCAACCAGCCCCGTTCAATCGGATACAAGGCGCAGGCGATCGTTCCACCCTTTTGTTGTCAATGTTCTAGGTGGACAAAGCGATTTAGTTCGTCTTTTCTAATGCGAACGGCGATGGAGTAGAATTCGCTGCCTGCGAGTGTATTTTCGGAAAATAATAACCTAGGCGTATTTAAGGCCCAAGTGAATAGGCTGTTTCTAGGCAGGTATGATCCATCTTCATCCGTATTATCGCTTAACATCAGGTAAAATGGCGACCATGCGCGCCATGGCGCCATTTTACCTGATGTTTTAATATAAATAATATATAGGTAAACTACATATCTACATAATATACCAATGATATTGACAAATATTTTGACATTCAATATTATACTATGTACTAATTGAGTTGAATAAATTGAATTAAATGTAATATTAAATGAATTGAGATAAATGTAATTTTAATGAATTTATGTAACTACAAGCTGTGCCTTTGTGCAGCATTTTTGGGGTTCCGTAACCAGTTGGAAAAAATGGAACCATTGTAATTTTGTTATGTTATGTCTGTCCGTATGTCACAGTTATTTTACTGAGACTATGGATACTTTATAGTTGACATTCAAAAGATAGATGTATTCTATGAACCGCTAAAAATGATGTGGTATGATTTTGAAAAATAAAATTAATGGGTTGCACTTTTCATCCCTTTCACACGATTTTTTTTTGATCCCTCAGATATGTAACTGAGGGATGAAAAAAAATTCGACAGAACATAGTCGTGTGATGTGTCATTGGATTGTTCTTTCTGATTGGTATGGAGATCTAAGATTTTTCTTTAATATTTCACATTGTGACATATGCAAAAAGTGTATCCCGCCTCTATAAATTTTCAACTACGGAGGGGAAAATTGTAATCCAAAATTTGTATTATAGACACTTGGCCCTCGATACATTCTGCCTTCCCCGTATGTATGTATGTTGTATTATAAAATTCAATAAAAACTTCAAACGAAAATTGCTTTGAACAACATTGATTATGTGATTTAGGGGGTATGGAATAATTTCGATGAAAAAATCTTTCGAATCGCGGTGGTCCGTGGTCCTTTACTAATGTTGATGGTAATATATTTTTAGTTTGCTGCTATGAAGCCCTTCATTAGCGAGTATCACTCGCTCTTGGGAATTTTTTTGGGATATTACATCTTTTGATGTCTTTTGGATTACAAACACTGTCGTTAGGGTATTTAAAAAAACTTTACAGTTATGCTTCTCTATACACGATATTAGACGTATAGCCGTCCCACCCACTACCACAAATTGTAGAGTCTGACCTTGGGCTTTATTTATTGTTATCGCAAAATAAAGGCTTACTGGAAACTGGACTCGTTTAAAACTAAATGGAAAATTGTTTGGATTTAGAGGAATCCGAGGAATAAAAACGCTATCACCTATTCCGCAACCTGTTAAATATCTGCTTCTATCAGGTTTGGTTGTAAATTGGTCACTTTTAATCTAGTACCATTACATATGAGTAGTTTTGGCGGGTATAAATTTCTTAGGAGCATAATTTTATGAGCTGGTAGTCCAGTAGCACTGAGGAGTTCTAAAAATTCTAATGGGTAGCTGATAGATTCTTCATCTTCCGTAACTTTGTTAATGGAGGTATATTCCACATTATCCCCTGAAATAAAGTTCCAAATTTCAGCGTTTATTGCTGCTTCCTGGTCGTTTCGTGAAGTTGAAATAGCTCTTTCGCAAAGCCAAGAATTTTCGCAAGTTGATATTTGCGTTGCGTTTCCATACACACAGGATATAAGGTTTCGTATTGATGAAACTTTGCAACATAAGTTTTTGTTTAGAATAACTTTACCTTGTTCCTGCGGGTACAAACCAATACCGATCTCAAGAAGCAATTACCATTATACACTTATCTGCTTATCACCGTTTCTAGAAATATTACAAACGCGGCTTTATCTGCGGTCTAAGTCGATCGGAATTTTAAACATTGTATGGGTAGTTTTCCTTCCTGGCAACAATGTAGCTGCTATATGAAGCGACGGCCAGCGCAATTTTACTTTGGCTTCGTACTTTCACTAAAATCACTTTGGTAAGAAAGGTCTTACCCGTTCTACCGGGAGCAGCTAGAAATAGCATTTCTTCCAAAGCATTATCAACGCTGCGACACACCCGAACAAATATTAAACGCTGTTCTTCAGTTAGTTCAGAGACATCGGTTTGTAAAATTTCGATGGGATCTACTTGATCATAGTTGATTTCCATCGCGTAATCTCTATTAAAAAATTTACCATAAAATGATGGCTCGGGGAAGCCATTGAGAAATAGTATTACCTATAATTTGACAGCCAGCAAACAACGATTCATGTGTTTTTCACGTAATCTCTCGCTTATTTAATTGTCACATAATTTGTTGTTCATACCTGCAAAAGGCCTCAGCTAATTTGTTCTGATACTTATTCCATTACTGTGCAGTATCAAAAATTGAAGAACACAGACCACCAACATGACTGCAAACAAATGGCGCAACCGCTGAGGACTTTCGCTAATACTGGCTTCGGACAAAGCATCATCCCAGTGTTGATCCCCATCTAGTAAGTAACGTGCCCGCCAAGCCGCTTGGTATGTAGGTAGGACCAGGGTGGTAGGGGTAGGTTAGGAGGAAAAAGAAGTAGGACCTTTAACAACATGTAGAAGTAAGCTTAGGTAATAGAATTCGGAGTAATTGGGACCCTACCAATAACGTGTTCTTTAAAAATATCTAGTTTACCTACTCTAACTGTTCCACGTCTTCTGCGGTTAAAAATGCCCTGCTGTTTATTATAGGTGTAATACGATAGAACTTCGTTGTAAAATAGTGTCTTAGCAAATGCGTCTGTTTCGCAAAAATGTAAGAAAGCGAGCAGAGTGGTTCGTCTCGGGCTAAATAAACGCTCCGTCACATTTTCAGGGTCGAAGTAAATTCTTTGTCCACCTCCAAGATGAATGTCAAGATGGATAACGAGTGGATGTCTTTTATAAATTGGACAACTTAAAACATGCTAGAAAATAATCAGAAGAGCTAATATATAGACCTGACGGAACCTTGTAACTTTATCGTTATGATTACTTGTGAATCCTACTGTTGCTTGGTCACTGTCCTTGTTCACATATTTACAAATGTATTTTATGGATTTGACACTGTTATATGCTTCAACATTGATGTGAGCTTGAAACGTTCTCGATAGTACCGGTGAATAAGGTACCACCTATATGTTATCTAAATCTATATCCCTACCATGTAACCTTACTTTAGCTGCGAATCTACCTTGTTGAGGTATTTTTCGACGATATAGAGGATAACCGTTTTCTCCAGATATTGTTTGCTCTGGAAGTACCCGAGGGTATTTTTTAGAGAAATGACCTTCTTGCATACGGGGAAAATTCCTGTTTAATGTGTCGCATGGCCCGTGTATCATGCGATTCATACCTTTACAATATCGAATAATATTGGATTTGCAATTTTATCAGGAAATTCAGCACTTATATTAATAACGATAGTATCAGGCCTAAGCTTTTCTTCTAGCCAAAGTAGTATGTGAGCGTGTGGCCCCGTTTCTGCCACTTAACGCTCTACACATAATACATAAATGATATCTAGCTAGCTATCAATCTAGCATTGTTGTGTCGCTCTCGATCAGCTGTTAATCGAGATTCACGATCTAAAAAACTTTCCAGCTCTCTAGATTGCAAAGTTCATGCTCATTGAGAGCTCATGCGATAGTGCATGGGCTTCACGATCGGCAATGAGACTTGTTTGTCTTTCTTCAGGTGTCATTTGTTGTCTGACCCCCCTGAGAACTCAGGCAGGCTTCCCTATCAGTAAAAGCTGAGATTCACGCGATTACGCAATGAGCTTCACGATCAGCAGTGATACGTGTTCGCTGTTGTTCGGGTGTTTCCTGAGACCGGGTATTAGATGTCCGAACCCTCTCAGAACTCAGGCGGGTTTCCCTATCAGTAAAAGTTTCAGACTCACGCGATAGTAAATGAGCTCCACCATCAGCAGTGAGACGTTTTCGCCGTTCTTCAGGTGTCTCCTGAGACCGGCCATTTGCTGTCCGAACCCCCTAAGAATTCAGGCGTGTTTCTTTTATCAGTGAAAATAGCAGACTCACTCGCCTGAACTTCACGAGCGGCAGTGACCTCGTGTCACTCCCATTCCCATTCTTCAAGTGTCTCCTGAAGACCGGCTATTTGCTGTCCGAATCCATTGAGAGCTTAGGCGGGTATTAATCACAAATTAGTACCTAAATTGTTTTTTTAGACATCAAAATTAGGTAACATTTTAGATTAAGAAATATTTTACATGAACTTAACTGTTAGTACTTGTTGATTTTTAACTTAGTGAACATAACTATAAGACATCTAATATTTTACATACGCTTACAACTTATAACTATATAAGCTTTAGTACAAACACCCTGATAAGGATCTGCCTATGCACAGTGAGTAACCACTACACAGGTTGATGCAAAAATAATTCTTTTATTTTTATTTTATAATTTTGATTATTAAGTTGGCTTTTAATTGTTTTAGGGATATTATTTAATATAAATGCAACTATGTAAGTCAACAAACGTTTGCCATAGTTATTTGAATATTTAGGTAATTTTAACTTGATATCTTTATTATTTATTAATTACTTAATTACTTTTAAAATGCGTATTAAATTCTACATAGTTTTCTACTAATAATTTATATTTTAAATGAATATTTATTGGCATGACTACATTATTTAAATAATTTATAAAAACCATTTTTATACGTATTTTTAATTTTATTAGACCATATAGTTTTAAGAATACCTAATTGTAGTTAGTAAATTTGATCTAGGAGAGTATTATAAGTTAGACCATAACTACTCCAAACCATATGATATAATTGAGTCTCCTAGAGATGTATATAACATTAGAAGGGTTGAGTAAGGTATTTTATTTTTTATTAGCATTAATTTTGATATTAAAGCACGAAGTTTGTCATATACGCTATTAATGTGGCATTTCCAGTTAAAGCGGCTGTCAATAATCAAACCAAAGTATCGCTGATTATTAACAATATTTATAAACTGACACCTGCATCTTTGAATAATGTTTGTATGAAGAAATTGTGGTTATGAGCAATAAGCTGAAAGTTTGTGCTTAATCTGTTTTGACTGGATAGCATTTGTTTTATTAAAATTAATTACTAGACCTACATCATGATACCACTTTAAAAGCGAATTAATATTAGTTTGCAATCGTTGTAAGGCGACATTAAAATCCGTGTGTGCCGAAACAAGACATGTGTCATCGGCATACTGATACATTTCACATTGAGTAATGTGGTTTTCAAGGTCATTTACATATGTTATGTAGTGTAAAGGTTTAATTACAGATCCTTGAACTGTATCTTCTGTAACCTGCGTAATATGTTCGCTATAAGTATCACAAATTTTAACACAATATCTTCTTCCAGACATATAATTTTGACACCATTGTAGAAACGGACCTCTCACACCATTGTCGCATAATTTTTCAAGTAAGATATAATGCCGTAAAGTATCAAAAGCTTTGCTGTAGTCAATAAACTCCAAAAGAACATGTTTTTTGTCGTTAAGATGTTGATTTATTGAATTTGTGAAGGTTGACAGCAGCTGGGCGGTACTTCTTTTCGGTTAAAAGCGATACTGTTTTTAGATAAAATATTATTTTCTCGATAAAAAGTATAAATTTGCAGAGTTATAAATTTTTCCACAATTTTATTAACAATCGGTAAAATAGTAATTGGTCTGTAGTTGTTATAAACACAACTGCTCCCTTTTTTAAATATTGGTCTAACTAACCCCATTTTGAGATCATCAGGGTAAATGCCACTGTTTAAAGAGGTATTAATTAGCCTTGCAATGACGTCAGCTAGCTTTGTACATATTTTTTTAAAATCAACTGCTCGAATTTTATCAAAACCAGGAGATTTTATAATGTGAATTAATTTTATTAATTTAGATATGTCAGATTCCTTAGCTTTTTTTAATCTAAAAGACAGCGGAGCAGAGATTTTATAATTATTCTTGTTAAGTAATGGTGTCGTGCAATTGCATAATAAGGATTTTACACTTATATCAAAAGATTTTGCAAACTTATTAGCAACATTTTTAAGTGGCTCCCGAAAAGCTTTCTAAATTACCTCATCTACTGATTATTTAACTCGCTCAATAATTAAATTAAGTAATCTCTATAAATTACTATAATCATTTTTAAATTGTATATTTCATTTTTTATGTATTTATTTTTCGCGTTAGTAATTTTTTTATTAGCAAAATTTCTGGCTTTATTTTATTGTAATTTTAAAATCATATTATTCGCATCATTTTTCCATTTTTTGTAAACTTGGGATTATTTTTCACATTTATATTAATAGTTGATTCATTTCATTCATTCAGGCATTTATTGAAATTAATTTTAACATACATATATATATCATCGGGACTTGTCATGTTTTGCGTTGGAGGCCAATCAATACTGTCAAGAAGCTGTCCCAACTTAATATAATTAAATATTTCTACTTTACATTGATCAGCCTGCATAGCGGACGATCCAACGCACGCCAAAACGATCATTCGATGGTCAGCCAGAACGAAATCAAGCGCGGACGTATCAAGTTCTAGTGAGCGGGATCTTGCATATATGTGATCGATACAATGTTTAGTTATTTTATTATTATAAATTTCCAAACGTGTATAATCTAAGATCCCACACACTAGGCTTAAATTATACGTCATATTATTGTATTTATGTTTTATAGATTTATTAGTTCTCAAATCTATGTTTATGTCGCCTGGTAAGTACAAGTCGTACGTGGATTTGGTGCTTTTGATTATTTTTTCAAATTTGTCCATAAATAAGTGTTTACTATAGTTTGGACGGCAATAAATAGCGCACAAGATTGCGGAGTACTTGTTAGAAGTGGTTATAGTGCCTAGAATGCATTCTAAATTTTGTGTTGGGGATTTAATTACAGTAAATTTATATTTTTTTTGTTTACGTTAACAATGACACCACCACCTCTACGTACTTTACGCAATTAAGTGAACATTTCGTACCTGTTTGGTTATACATACAACTAAGGGATGGGGCTATGTTGGCTTCTGTAACTACAATAACATTTTTAATCATAGACCTTATATTAATATGAACACACAGAGCCTGTATGTTATCGCAAGGTAGCTTATTTAAGAATTCATTCACAGCATTACAGTTACGAATTCCAAAAATATCGTCTGATAATATTTCCATTTGTGATAATAGTTCCATTTCATGTGTGCGTGTGTGTGTGTGTGTGTGTGTGTGTGTGTGTGTGTGTGTATGTATGTGTGTGGCGTGTGTGGAAGGACTTACCAATTCCAAAAACATTTTTTTCATCACACTCGAAATTATAGAAATCCTACATCAGTGCTATCTTCTAAATTTAAAAGTAGTCCTTGCCTGGATCCCGGGTCACTCGGGCATTAATGATAATGAAATAGTTGACGGGTGGGCAAAACAATCTCAGATTGGACAGGTAGATCACTATACTTGTCACTCTCGTAACTTCTCTGGCTAGGTCAAATCTTTGAATCCTGGAATTATATATGGTCAGTAACGAGTCAAATTAAGGGCAAACATTATAAAACCCTTCAGGAAAATTTACCCATAAAGCCATGGTTCTTTAAAATTCACTCTCTGGATAAAGCTATTACGTCGTCTATAACTCGCCTCTACCAGTGTTTCTTGCTAAAATGCACATTAGAGATCACTATGTGAATGTGGTTTAGAGGATGGAACATATATTTTTCTCTTGCCCAAATATCAGTATCCCTCTGTATGATATTTTACCAAAAGATTTCCCACGGCCTATAAATATCAATTTCCTTCTGACACAGGTATATTCATCACGCATTTTTGTGCTTGCAAAGGTTAATAACATAAGACTGAACTATTATGTTACTATTTTTCACTGATTGTGTGTGCTATTAAAATATTAAACTGTAGGTATGTATAATTTATGCTTCTGCTAAGTACCTATATTTAATAGTTACGTTCTTTCTACCTATATATATTTAACAAACCCTTTTTTTTTTATTACTCGTCTCCATACTTTTACGAGGCAAGGAGTAGTTTATACCGTGCTTTTTTCAACTCTGACTTTGGCAAAAAATTAACGGGTTAAAAGGTCCTATTCATTAAAATCAACTCAATTTTAATGAATGGGATTACCCCAAATGCATGGAATGAAGTTTTATTAGCATTTTTTTAAGAGAGGACATACTTCTGATACACAGATACAAACGAGGTGAAGAGAGGGGATACAGAGGCTACAGCATCGTGGACCATATCTATACTGTTTAGCATGTTGTACGAAAGTCTGAAGAGTATATGACCTTCCGCTGTGTCTGGCTTTTTTGTGGACTACGAAAAAGCCATTGACTTCATTGAAACCTGGATTGTCAATATGTAGAGGTGGTGAGAAATGTCTACCAAATGGCGACAATTTCCATCCAAGTCTAGAACCACCAAACAATACAAGGAATTTGAGTCATAATTTGCTAGTAAGGGTATATTATAAAAAGGTCAGGGTAGTTTAATGAAAAATGAATAACTTTTTAAATACTATATTGGTGTTTGTCTAGAACAGCTATTTGATTGATGAAATGAACCTATATTAAAGGGTGTAACATTATAATTTTTCTCGACAGAGTTTTGTACACATGGTAATGCAATACCATTTGTGGATTGTACAGGCCTTTTACCAATAATTAAAGGAAAACATTCATCTGGAATTGTGGATAAAACTGTTAGGATTCTTTTAATTTTGTTTGAACATTCTTCAAAATGGTTTGTCAGGTATTGTAAGTTTTGATCTGCAGTGACATTTTGATGTGTTTTTAAAGCTTTGTCAATAATTTTTAAGCCTTCAGCAGCTGAATATGTAACTTTTTCTCCACTATAGAAAAACATTTCAATATCTGTATTATTTTCCATGAGTTGACATTTAGCTAAAACTGTGTAAAGTGTAATTTTTGGTGTTTTAGCTTTGACTAGATCTACAAATCGAGCAGCATAGAGGTATTTTTTCCAATGTTTTTGTGGTAAATTATGATAGGAGAACACTTCATCAGGTAAAGGATTGTGTTCAAGATATAAAGGTTTTTCATTTTGAATAGAAAATATTATTATTTTCATGCCATCTTTAGATATTTTGCAAATTTCTACAATCTTTTCTAGCCTATCTTTTCCTTTCTTTTTTAAAAATTCTACAACTACACCAGAAGGTTCAATTTTCAAAACAGCATTTCGTGTTCTGTGTGTTATACACGGTAATCTTTCAGCACAAAGTGGTGGAACACACAAATTGTCTGTGTTTACTCTGGAAGGTTTGTGTAAATTTTCTTTGTTTTCATCAGTCATAACAAGTGGTGTTTCAGGCCTATCATTTTTAATATTTAATTTTTTCATCCCTCCTGAAAGAACTCCACTAATGCTTGGGCTATTACAAGTTTCAATAGAGCGTGACACAGGAATTTGTTTGTCTAAAAAGTTAAAATTATTTTTCTGTGTAAAGGGGTGATTTCCATGTGCATTATCAAATATATTGAACAAATTGTGCTCTTGGCAGTCATTTAAATTACTTTCTTTGTTGTAATTTGAGCTGAAGTCTGATTTGAAGTTTTCTGTTCTAACTTTATTGCTGTGCTGAGTACTGTGAAGTGTGGTTAAGAATCCTGAATCACGAGAGCAGTCTTGCCTGGAATGGTTGTTTACCTTTACACAGCTTAGAAAGGTATGTTCCATTATACCTTTCAATGTTATTCGTCTTGATGGATCTTTACACAAAAGTTTTTGTAATAAATCCTGTGCTTCAAGTGACAATTCATTAGGTATCTTATAATCAGCATTTATGACTCGATTTAATGTTGTTTTAACATGCTGAGTGTGAAACGGTGGGCTTCCAACCAGTAAAGTGTACAGCATACATCCAAGACCCCAAACATCTGCAGGTAAACCATGTAACTCTCTTGATGCCACTTCTGGAGATATGTAATTAGGCGTTCCACACATAGTTACATGTTTTTCATCTGGTCCATTTAACTGTGTAGCTAAGCCAAAATCAGCAATTTTTACATTCAAGTCTTTAGTCAGCAATAAATTATTTAGAGACAAATCCCTATGTATTATATTGTGTGTGTGGAGATATAAGACTCCACTCACAACTTGTCTAAATATATCAGCAGCTGCCCTCTCAGAGAGACCTCGGGTACCTAACTTAAAATGCTTAGCTAATTCTCCATTATGTGCTAATTCTAAAACTAAATAAACATAATGTGCATCTTCAAAAAAGGTATATAATTCTAAGATTGCAGGGTGCTTCAAGCGCGAGTGTATTGTGACCTCTTGTCGAACACGACCTATCATTCCTGCACTTGCCATTAAAGCCTTGTCTATCATTTTGATAGCAATAAATAAACCTGTTTTTCGACATCTTGCACGATAAACATGAGCAAAGCCTCCTTTTCCCAGATGTTCAAGAATCTCGTATTCTTCAATTCTTTCACCAAACATTTTCTTACAACTACAATATTTGTCTGTCAAAAATTAAATGTCTTTTAAATGTTCGTTTAAGTACAGTTTTGCATAATTTTTCCATTATTCCTTACAATACTGAAACAAAAATTAATTCTTAATGTCATAAATGTATAATTATCGAATGTAATCAAACATACAAGTGTTATAGTAAACAGAATGAACAGCAATGGGAATTTTAATTATGTGATGTGTGAGTAATAAATATTCGAATGTTAATATTGAGCTACTTTGCTGTTTTTGAAATCTTAAAATCCTTGTTATTGGCAACTCAAGTTGTGCATTTTTGGTATAGTATTTCTGAACTACCAACTTAGAGTTACAATAAACTTAAAGTTCCAAATAAATATTAATTACCTTCTTTATAATCCATTTAGCATCTTCAGTAGACTTTGCTATTATTGCATTTATTCTTTCTGGGTCTGATTCAGTTTTATGTTGTTTATAGCTCTATAAAAATATTGAGAGAGACATTAATTTGTGTCTTTTAATACACAAACTAAGCTTTAGTTGCTTTTTTAAAAATTAGTTACCTGTTTGATAGCGAATTTGTAATGTTTACAAGCATCGGGTGGTAATCTTTCACATTGACGTAATAAGTACTTGTAAAGTTGTAATGATGTCATACCAATATTGTGATCGGTAGAAAATAGCCTAGATAGAATAAATAACATAATATCATTAAAACTTCCTATATTCTAACCAGATCAATTTTTAATGTTACGTAAATTAAATCAACACAACTGTAAACAGAGTGACCAGCTACAAAATTCTTGATAATTCTCTATCCTAATAAAAAACACAAAAAATGGAACTGTTTAGTGTTGTCAACTTCAATAATTTTATTACCTACCAAAAGCTATGGACTGTGTAATACATCTTATCATTATGAGTGTATAGCAAAGAGTAGAAAATATTAAATAAAGCATGGTGTATAACATTCAGTGTCTTTATAATATAGTAAATTTACTTTTGATATGTGCAAGGCTAAAATTACGGTGTTTTTATTTAAATTACAGTGAAATATTTCAAAAGATAAAAACAGTGGAAGGCAACGGCTTCCACTGTTAGTCCGAATATATTTGTTTTTTTTTTTTTTTTAATTATTTATACAAAAATTAAAAAAAAACATGCGAGCCACTTAAAAATAAACGGATACCTAATATAAATCAAATTAATGTAAATGTCCTAATTAGTTGCTAAGAGAAAATATTTTCCCTACTTTCATTTAACCTACTTTCATGCTTCTTCTGAGAGCTGGGTCTCTCACTTCCATAAAGTAGCGTTAGAATAAAATTACAGTAAGTTTAAATAAGGGAAAGATTAGATTGGTAATTTTTATCAAATAAGTAACAGCAATAAACGCTTTTAAATGTAGAGATTCTCGGCAACCATTATTAGTGTTTTTATTACAAAATGTGTTGACTAAGATAATATATTTTACGCAGTATATGGTGAAATATCAGCAATTAAAAATTTATAATGGCAATTTGGTAATACCTTCCGTCACGGTAATATCTAATTAGCTTGACGGTAGATTAAGACTAAATTACGATGCATCGACGGTAATCACCGTGTCCATGGATACACTGTTGACATTTTTAAACAGCACTTATTTAGTACTTTCACAGTGTTCAACTTAGATCAAATACCTATTATACATATATGTAGGTATGTTAAAAGCTATAGTAGAAATGTTTCAGTTTGTCTATGGTTTGTCTAGCAGTCTGTGGGTGCAGCATACATATTGTGGTATCTATAATTTCTCATAGTCTGTATCTTAGTTGATAAAAAAATAGTGTCTTTGTGATTTGTGAAATGTCTGTCTGATTAGTGCATTGCTTTGCACATAGATAATATATAGATAGGGTATAGATTTGACAGTGACGAAACTGAAATAAAAATTAACTATTTTAGTTACACGTCCTTTCCGCTAGATGG
>DVZN01000263.1:0-14686 GCA_018237365.1 Caria ino melicerta
TTGGTGTCTATAGGCGGCGTGAGTTTCTTTCCATCAGGAAATCCGTCTGCTTGTCCGCCTTCCAATATTATAAAAAAGACGTTTCCTAATTACCTCTGGAAAGGGAATAATTGACCTAATTTGTGACAGGTCTTTTACACCTATTACGTTCTATTGAAACTTTAAATGGAAAAATGAAGCATGTCAAATTGATTTACCAATTCGTTTCTTCGAAGGTTGAAACCTTATAATGCTTCCATCTCAAAAGAGTCTAAGATATCGGGATCAAATCTAATTGAAATTAAGTTTGGACATGTTTATAATTAAGGAAGGGCTTATGACTTTTGGGCCTATTCACTACTATTCCCGTGAGAAAATGCCTTTAGCCCCGGCTAAAATTATTCCTAAAACGGCAATCAATGTTAATCTACGATTATTTCTTTGATGAGTAATTGTTGTTAAAGATGAATCATTAAATTAAATATAAACAAAAAAATTAACATTAAAATATAAATTTTGACAAAAATTTTGGGTTGGGCTTTTCGATTCATGTTTGGACGCAGTTTTTTCACAACTATTGAATTTCGTGTAAAAACGAAGTAAAATTTGTAAATTTTTATGGCTTTTGTACAGTTTTATTTAGTGAAAGTACACAAATGAAGTATTAAAGAAAAATTTAGCATACCATGTATTTTCTTGATGCTATAAAATCTCACTTGCTAAGCTTAGGCACCATTTTACCTAAGACCATGACATGACTGACAACGATGACTTATGTTATGAATCATTCAAGATTGCATTCAAGCCCGATATTACGACTGTAGGAGAGTACACGACCTCTTTTACGTAGTGGAGCCAGATAAGAGGGAAATAAAAAATACTCCCTGACCTGTTTAATAAAACAAATCATGCCAATCTTGCTAAGATACCTGTATATATTCTTAATATATGTCTTATGTTTCAATGTTTATTTTTTTATAATATTAGAAGACAAACAAGCGGAAGAATTCCATCATTACCATCAGGTAAAAATATCATGCCGCCATTAGGCCCAAAAGGTGGTACTGGTGCATTGCCAACCATCGTCCAGAATGTAAGACCTTTATCAAATTATCGGGTATCTTACTCTCGAAATCGAAACATGTCAATGACAAGCACTGACGCTATAGCGACAGGAATAAGTAATAACTTACACGAACAAAAATCTTATTTTTGTTCCTTTTACTTTGGGTTGTCATGCAAGGTTTTTAGGTAGTGCGAGGTGCTGACCGATTATCCTAGACCATGAAACAGAAAAGACAGTTCTTTTACTTCTTTGTTTCGTGTCCTAGACTATCATAGATATTGGCGCTAACTCTGCTATACAACGACTAAATTATTTTTAAGTTATCGCTATCTACCTTAAACCTAGAGAAAAAGAAAGAGACGAAATGAGTTTGGTAGTGTAAAACAATAGTATTCTATAAAAATTGTATGAACATTTAGTTTTTAACTCGGAATATAACGTTTAAAATATTTTCAAGATTATAGGTGCTGACTAATTTAACAGCGCTAAATATATTCTGTCTCTTTTTATTGTTATATAGGTGAAGAGAGATAAAAATAGCTTGAGATTAGTTTAGAAAACGCGCTGAAGAATTACCGCCATTGTAAGTTTACTAACAAAAGCTACTGCTGAGCCTAAAATCTATTATTTATGAATTACGTGCTTATTAATCATCTAGACCAAAAAGCTTTTCGAGAGAATTTTGGCGGCAACGAGAATACACACGATACATTGATCCCTTCACGAATTCTTTATTTTTGCAATTTCACTGAACAAAATAACACAAAATGCCACTAATTTAGGCTTCTTCACTCTGCATCTACACAAAATATATAATTTTATGAATAAACCCGCGCCCATGTCTAGTCACGATCCCACCAAAACTTGTGATTGCTACTTGTAACCTAAAGAAGAAGAGATTTAAAAAAAATTACCAGTCATATACGTCATAACTGTCAAATGTCAAATTTTGGCGCCAAAACAAATTTATATATCATGATTTACCGGAATTAAATTTTATTTAAAATTTCAAATATATTCAAATATTCTATAATCATTACGTTATTATTACTAAGATTATTTTCTTCTCAGTACAAATTTATTTAAATATATTCGTGATAATAGTACAAAATGTCGAACATAAAATGTATTAAAAATGGAATACTTGCTGTGAAGAAAAGACCTTTTAGAGTCTCCATCGAAGGCAATATTGGATCTGGTAAATCAACTTGTATCAAATACTTTGATAAATACAACAATGTCGAAACGCATGCGGTGAGTCGTATTTTTGTTTCACAATTTTATTAAGGTGCTCCATATAATCAATCAATAAAACTATGTTAGCTTTTCGCTTTGTCTGTTTAATAACATAGGCTCATTATTAACACAAAATAAATAGATCTTCGGCAAGTCTAGTAAAATTAAGGCTAACTGTATATATTAATAACATGGTGAGCTTCAACTAACCGATAAAATTCTGTTTTGACATCTGGGTTAAATACCAGCAATACATTATTAATATCTGTTGATGGTGACCTGTTACTGGTTAACTGTCCCATGGTTTTCATTTGTCTGGGTTTATATTAGGTATGTAAAATCTGTAGTTGAATGTAAGTTTCCAACTCTGTAATTTAAATTTATGCACTGTGATTGCAGTGATATTAATAAATTTATAATCAGTTTTTAATTATTTTATTCTGTGTATTTGGTATATATTATGTTCTGTCTTTATTTATATTTAGTGTATTTGCTGAAACCCGTGACTCGTCCGGGTGGGTCTTTAATAACATTTTATGAATTTTATTTATATGTATATAACACTAATTCTTTTTCGAATATAAAAGTTGCCTACATTACCCACTGTAGCATCAGCTATATGCTAGTGAAAATCCCATCAAAATTGGCCCAGCTGTTCCTAAGATTAGCTGGAACAAACAGACAGACAAGCACTCCAATTTTATTTATGTGTATAGATGTATAGATAATCTGTGTTGCACTTCTAGGAACCCATACAGGAGTGGCGCAACTTCCGTGGCCACAACTTACTCAGTCTCCTGTACAGTGACCTGCATGAGTGGACCTTTGCTTTCCAACACTATGTACACCTTAGCCGCCTTAAAATACAAACCAGCCCACCATGCAACCCTAATATTACTGTTAAGATGTTTGAAAGGTAAATAGGTATTTCATATTTATTCTTAATAAAGATCAAATTAATGTATGGCTAACTACCAACACCCTTGTAGAATTTCCCGAATATAATGAATGCCTAATCCTTGGACTTTGTAACTGATCATACACACTTTATTGAGAACTATTTTTTCATAATATTGGAAGGCAAACAAGCAGATGGATACCCTGATGATAATAAACTAACATAAAAAATAAACTAACACCATAAATATTCACCAAAGGTGGTAGAGTTGTGTTGCCAACCTAAAGTTAAGATGTTATGTCCTGTATAAAAATAAGTTTAACGACCACTGTACCCTCTAAACCCAAACACTTCAATGGCAAGCACTAATGTTAAAGTGGCAGAAATAGGTAATGCGGTGATACCTATCTGGGCAAACTTTACCGCCTAGTCCTTCATATTATTCTTTTGGAAGTTTAATTTCCTATCTAGAGATTCAGATGATGAACTTACCTACACATATGTACTCCCTAATCTCAACTGTGGTAAAACACATTTTTTGTACATACTCATTGGTAGGTTTTCATCTTTATTCGGTTAATAGTGTGGGGAATCCACACACAATCTAAGAGATAAATATATTATGTCATCTATCTATGTATATTGTATTATCCATTGAACACATTTAATTATGCTGATATAGTATAAATGATATAATTAGCTAAATTAGGGGAGGGTGGGGGGGTAAGATATCAGGCAATTAAAAAAAATTGTGATCACTGTATATTTCATGATACCTTATCTATGTATGTATGTTTATGTATTTATATTAACAATATTGGAAGGTAAAAAATTCACACCACCTATTGACACCAAAGGTGGTAATGGTGCATTGCCAACCTGAGGCCAGGATGTTACACCTTGTGCAGAAGTAAGATTACCGGCTACCTTACCCTCCAAACTGGAACACATCAACGGCAAGCATCGATGTTATGGCGGCAGGAAAATGTAAGGCGGTGGTATCATTCTACCTGAACAAGCCGCTGCAAGCTCTACCACCTAGTAAATATTATTATTAAATATTATTTTAGATAAACTTATTAATAATTTCAGATCTGTCCAAAATAGCAGGCATTGTTTTGTTGAGAATGCCAGAAAGAGGAATTTTCTAGAAGATTCACAATATCAAGTTCTTATGGAGTGGTTCAATTACACAGAGAAAAACTTGGACATTGGTTTAGACTTAATAGGTAAGATGAATGTTAAAACACATGCAGCAGGCTTCAACATACAACATTTAGTATTGTAGATTAAAAAAAATAGGATATTCTTATGTTTTTATGTCAAGACAAAAAATGATATAATGTTATCGGCCTTTCAATATTGTATTTGTAGAGCCTTGATACTTCCACAATACACAATAACATTGTCTGTTGTGTGTTATGAAAACCAGGTATCACCACCTGTCTTTGCATTAGGTTGGGTAAAGTTGCCAGTCCACCTAGGTTGGGATGGGTTGGAGTGATTATAGTGATTATGGGGTCTCAAATCTTACTTTGTATTTTTATAATAAATAAAAACATGTATGAAGGTTCAGGCAATAGCTAACTAGTACACTACTAACTAGTACACTACAGTACTTATATATAAAAAGCAAATCAAAGGTTATTTTAATTCCAATTTATATCAGTGTAATAGACTTAACTCCATCCGAAAAGTAACTTTTTATATTAACACTTTAAACATATTTTTAGTATATTTAAAAACAACACCGAAAATAGTATGGGAACGCATGATGGAGAGAGGACGAGCTGAAGAATCAGAGGTGCCATTAGAGTATCTAGAACAAGTAAGGATTCGCTTTGGATAAGTTGCTTTTTTAACTTTGCAGTAAGAAAATTGAAAATTTTTAAAAGTTAGGAAGCTCGATTTTCATCAATATTTACGTTTTGAGGTTCACCTCAAAACGTAAATATCACCATCTTAAAGATTCTGTCAATTTTTAAGATGGTGTCCAGATGTATATACTATATATGTGTGTGTGTATGTATGTATGTAAACCCTTCATGACTCTTGAACGACTTGTCCAATTGGGACACAATTGGTGTCATTCAATAAGAATTCTGCAAACTTAGATAAACTTAATTCGAGGCGATTCACACGGGTGGATTTTGAGTAATCTTGAAATAAGAATTTTGTAATGACCGTGCTCCGCGAATGCTCGACCGATAGATATCAAAGACTACTCATCTCTTAACCTCATTAAACTGCATTGACCACCACCAATTTCATCAATCGGTTGATGTGTTCGTGAGTTATCGTTGGTAAGAATATTTAAAAAATCGTTTCTTCAAAATTACTCCGAAGTTTTTAGCAAATTTTTTGTTGTTGTTAATAACTTCATATTAATTGAAAACTGCATAAAATGCCGTAAAATTCATCAAAATCAATCAATTCGTTTAAGAGATATCAAATTTTAAAAATTGAAACCTTTATATTTGAAGAGCACAAAAGAACTTAAAACATGTTAGCTAAGACTAACAGACAATATCTGAAATGGCAATCAATGCTAATTAATCTACAATTATTTTTATGTTAAGTATTTTTAAATATCGCCTCTGTAGTCAAGGGGTGTCGATGACCGACTTTGACGCGAAAGGTCCCGGGTTCGATTCCCGGGTTGGGCAACTTGTTCTAGTATGAGATTTTTCAGTTTTTCTGAAAAACTTAACGTTGCCTGAGATTGGATTTGTGCCTGATTGGCGACGCACTTCCCACCCGTCACAACATGGGACGTAATATCGTCGGCTAGTCGTGTGTGCATACTAGTATGTAGCTCTGACTACCCCTTCGAGGATATATGGGCGTGATAATATCTGTTTTTAAATATGTCGCCTCTGTGGTCGAGTGGTGTCGGTGTCCGACTTTGACGCGAGAGGTCCCGTGTTCGTTTCCCGGATCGAGCTACTTGTTCTAAATATGAGTTTTTCAGTTTTTCTGAAAAACATAACGGATTGGAATTGTGCCCGGTTGGCGACGGACTTGCCACCCGTCACATCATGGTACCTAATATCGTTGGCTTATCGTGGGTGCATACTAGTATGTACCTCTGCCAATTCTTTCGAGGATATACGGGCGTGACAATATTTTATTTTAAAATATGAACTAATAAATTTAAAATTGAAACAAAAATATTAATTGTTGGTCTGGGCTCCCCGAGTTGATCTACGCTCCCCTGTGTTGGTCTGGGCTTCCCTGTATTGGTCTGGGCTCCCTCGTGTTAGTCTGGGCTCCCCCGTGTTAGTTTGGGCTCCTTTACAGAATAGGACCATCTGCCTTCCTGACAGGCAGCTTGTAAAAGGCGAGCAAAGGCTTAGTGTAACTAACACCGTGACTATTGACTAGGTGGTATAATTTGCAGCGGCTCGCTCCAATTTAATACTACCGCATTGCTCATTCCTGCCGCCGTAACATCAGTGTTTGCCTGTCGATATTATACTATACTTTCTTAATAACTAACACTTATACTCGATTGCACTAACCATGACATAAGACAAACTTCACTAGAATATCTTAATTTTAAATGCTACCAAAAATACACATTGTTTTGTAGTAACGTGGCTTTTAAATAACTTAAGGGTTAGTGCAAAGCTTTTTTTTGCTAAATAAATAGGTAAGTATCGATTTAGGTGTCACTTTTGTTTAATGCAATCGGGCATTACAGTACCAGCCATAGGTAAGATTAACTTGGGGCGTCAGTATAATAATTATCTGCTTTAAACCCGCATTTTTCAAAAGAGTAAGCCGTTAAACATAGACAGATGTCCTGTTTCTGAAACAGCAATCAATGTTACTCTACAATTATTATTTTTAACTATTATTAAACATGAATAAATAAATTTAAATTTGAGACAAAAACATTACTAAAATTTAAAATATTACCTTTGACGAAGATTAAAATGTTGGTAAGGCTTTCCAATTCATGTTTAAGAACAATGAACAAAAAAATAATCGTAAATTAACATTGATTGCCATTTCAGAAATTAGCCAAGACTAGCTACTAACATGAAATAAAATTGTCTTTTTATTCTTACTAGGTGCACGAATCATATGAGACCTGGATAAATTCTTCTAACATTGGTTGTGAAGTACTGACCATCGATGCAGACAGAAATCTAGATACTGTGAAGGAAGATTTGGAACGATATAGCTTTAAAATACTTGGCGGGAATCACACAAATTAAGTCAGTTACAACCAACAAAATGAGACTACACATGACTTCGAATTTAAATGGCGGTGTTTGTGGCCAATAAAAGTGTGGATAGGAGTAAGTTTATGCTACTTTCTATAATATTCCCAAGGTTTTGCCAATAAAATATATTTGTCAAAAATGTTAACTAAGCCCACAGGCGTGGACCCTGTGGGCTATGATAAAAGATAAAATATGTCCTGGACCAATTGGGCAATGGGCAATAATACTGTAATACCAATACTTAATTTAACATACAAATACAAAATGTTTTACATATATAAATGATACACAAAGGCGGCCTTATCGCCAAAACACCGATCTTTCCTATGATATTGGAACAAACCGGGCGAGTCTGTGCGAAACTCTATCACCTAGTCAAAGGTCACGGTGTTAATGACAGTAAGCTTATGCCTGGCAGGAAGACAGAAGTTGTTCTACGCTGCAAATGAGCCCCGGACATTATGGGGTAGACAAACATACTTATTTAGCTCTATTGCAATTTCAAACCCTTTGAAAATGAAAGCCTAAAGCTTTAGTCTCGTGATTACAACACAAAACGCTGCGTTGCGCGGTGTGCGGTGTAGGACACAGAATGAAGAGTATTCATGAATTTATATTATTAGCTCTCCTTATTATCTGGTAAAAATAATGAATATGTGTGAAAAATATATTGCAATACATCAATTAGTTTTCGAGATGTGTTTTTAAAGTGAGCGCGCGACACTCCGTTTACCTGACGTCATTTGACAACGGTCACTCGATAGATTAGTCCGTACGTGTGCTCGTGTGACGGAGTGTACGTTATGGAGTGACGTCACGCGGTTTGAAATGTCTATAAAATCATAACTACATGATATTTAGGAATGAAACAAACTATTGTATTTGTTTACACTTAAGCATTACCGTGTAAGTAGTAGTAGTAAGTAGGGTTTTAAGCGATTTTGCATTCCTTGTCACATTTTATTTATTTTAACGATTCTCTCCCAGTCAACCTTTAGGCTAACAAAGGTCCGGCAAAAGCGGGGAAGAGAGGTGCGGATGCGCCGCCGGTCGTGCTAGTTCATACGCTGTGGTGTGCGTCACGGGAATTGCTGATAAATTTGTATAAGGATAACTTAATCTTGTTAAATAGCTCCCTTGAAACAAGAAAATAGCCAATATACTTTTCTTCACAAAAAAATTAATTGCCTTTTTATTAAATTTTCATAAGTCTTTACTATACTGGTAAAAAAACATTTGTCTGTAAGACTGCGTCAAAAATTTCACAAATATTGTTCAATTTGTATATATTGAGCACCTCCTGGCACAAATAGAAACGCTGCTTCGTGACGCTACTCAGTACCACTTTACCGCTACATTCTGCGTTATGATCACGAAACCAAAGCTTCAGTTGAATGTTTTTTTTTTAAATTTCATACGCAGCAAGAAAGAGATTTTGTTTTAAAGTAAGAAGATACTTATTAAACCTTATATACACAAGTATGCATAATAAATAAGAATGCGAGCAAGAATTTAGAAATTTATAATTAAAATTTTAGTAAAAATTTAGAACTAACTATTTATTAACGTATTTTAACATTTAATTAATTATGATTTTCGTGTTGTCTAAAAATCATAATATTATTTACCCATCCCAAATTTATATATACAATTATTTTAAATTCTAATCATTAATGCTGATATAATTATTATGTTTATGGCACGTAATAAATGAAATATTTTGACTAAGCAATTGTTTTATTTACCTACCAACGTCCCTGAAAGGAAGTTCTATATACGGTTATATATTTGCTACCTCATAAAAGTATCCTACCTAGTCTACCTCAGCCTGTTCCAGTCTACTCCTGGACCTTAGATTACTTAACTCAGAACTTCGGCATTTGGAGACGGTTGTAGTCGATCGTTTGTGGTCAATCGGTTCAGCAGCCGATCTCCCACCCCATCCCAGAGAGCGTCTCTTATTTAAAAACGTGCCCCCTGAAACCTATGCCGGCCGTAACATCGGACTCAGGCTCATGTCGGCTCGGTTTTTTTTTTCGAAATAACTATAGCTGTCTGCCGGCTCGACCTTTACAGCTCTATTTGACTTTTTCGGCGAGCAGTGCTCAGCCAGAGTTTACATTTTGGGGTCTAAAGTGGCCCGTTCCAAGGGTGCCTCCTGCGAGACCGAACCTCGGCTTGGAGCAGAGTCGTGACCTAAATTATTTATAGGAGGAATCGTTTCGGTCCGGGGCTACTGTAGTAGCGGTGGGCCGGAATAGATGGCCTCGTCGCAGCTGGCGGCGACACTGTTGCATGAATTGTAATCGGATCATCAGAATCCGTATCGTATACGTGTACCAACTTCCTACTAATATTATAAATGCGAAAGTTTGTGAGTATATATATGTATAGATGTTTGTTACTCTTTAATGCAAATACTACTGAACCGATTACGATAAAATTTTAGTATGTAGGTAGCTGAAGACCAAGAATAACACATAGACTACTTTTTATCCTGTAGTTCCCGAGGGATCGGGAATAACGAGAATTGATTATGTTCCACACGAATTAAGTAGGGGGTAAGAGTTACGTGTACTATATTTTTTATAATCAATATAATTTAAATATACTTTTACTTTCTGAAATTATTAACAAAAACAGGATGTTGTAGTTAATAAAAAAACTTAAAACTGATCTTGTTTTATTAACATAAATTATAATTCCCTAAATTTAAGATCAATTTTACACATCGAAAAGATTTATAAAATTGCCCTTAAGTATTGTTTTCTACGATGAAATTAACGGTACAAATGGTCGGCTCTAATATTGGAAGCTATTTCACTCTCCCACTTGTCTCCATTTGATAACAACTTTTCTTTGTTGTAAAGCAGTTCCTCGTGAGTTTCGGTTGAGAATTCAAAGTTTGGCCCTTCAACAATGGCATCTACTGGACAAGCCTCCTGTAAAAAACGAAACATTGTTAATGGCAAATTGGAAAACAAAAATTGGATTTGTATGTGGAATAGTCCACCTACCTCTGCTATGCAGTTCGTAAGAGGCGAGAGATTAAGAGGTTAAATGGGTGCCTATCTAATTACCAATAAAACCACTTTTTTATAGCAGGAGCTCAACTATGAGTAGGGCACTTTTCTTAAAAATCCCCAAATCATGTTGATTCAGAAACAGCGCCGCAGACAATTGGTTCCGGCATGGGTATAGGGTAAGAAATATTTACAGTAGAGGACCACCACATATCCATATTATGGTAACCTCATCAGCTGAAAGATTTCAATTTTTGGCCAGGTCTATATACACTACCTCAAAAAATGCGTAAAAATTTATAGAAATTTCGTTTCTTCTTCAAAAAAGAGGAAACGAAAGAATACTTCAAATATGTTATTTGATTTTACTATGAAATTATTACTATTACCATATCATTGTTATTTATATTACTATAAAACCGATCAACGTATAATCTCCGAATTTGTAAACCTAAACAGCTTTACTATTTAATTAATAAAATTCAAATCAACGACCAGCTGACGACGTACCGCCATCTTTGTTTTGATTTTACTATGCAATCATGTTAACAATTTTTTGCTTCGAGCCAAAAGAGGCATTTTTTAAGAAAATGAATACTTGTGATGTGTCAGTCTTTTTATCTATTTTTTTAATATAGTGTACATAGCATGGCCGAGGCTCCATATAATTCTGGGACTTCTCCTTTGGAGTTCTGACGCATAGTCGGAACAAAACTTTCACACAACAAATTCTGACACGGGGCTCCTTTAGGCGAAGCTACGCCACTGATCATCTCTTAGTCTTACCTGGCAAAATCCACAGTAGATACATTTGGTCATGTCAATGTCATATCGTGTGGTTCTGCGTGATCCATCTTTACGCTCTTCTGCTTCAATTGTGATAGCCTGTTTAAATAAAATAAAATAAGATCCATCATTTTTTGCGCTAATATTATACAAAATATGAAAAGTTATCCAACAAGTTGAAAAATATTTTGGGGGTGCAAGAAGATATAAAAATAAACTTGTATTAAAAAGTTATGTAAATTAAAAAACACCAAATAATGTATTTATTTTAGTTATTCCTACACACATTGAGCATAGCATAATGCACTCTTTGCAAAGTGGAGTATATGATGACCTATAAGGCTATGAGGACTTGTAATTATGTTAGGTCATAGATATCTTAGGTGTATGTTGCCCTTTGTTATAAACCTTGGTTTAATATTAATAATAGGATAGGAAATACTTGTTATAATTGTGTTTATTAAATATAACTTAAGAGAACTCTCATTATTATTAAAAATCATAAATATTATTGGATCTGTACTATAAACATATTGCAAAAACAAATAGAAAAACCAAAAAAACAGAAGACTTCAAAAACATTAAGTGCTTTAACAAGAAGGTTCAGGATGTTCAGCTCTTAGGAGTTTATATTTTTGTATAATATTGAAAGGCAAGTAAGCAGACAGATTGTAAGAAATACACATTATGTATAGACACCAAAGATGTTAATGTTTTAACATCAACGGCACCCTCTGACATCATGGTGGCAGAAATTGGTGGTACCAATCTGGACAAGACTGGGTAACTATCACCTACTTAAAGGTCATGGTATTAATGACAGTAAAGACAGCCTACTTGCCTGACTGGTCTATTCTACACAGGAGCATGGACCAACCACAGGGAAGAGATATAGAATATATCTTTATTATGTATATAATAGCATGAGATAATCCTACCTGAGCAGGGCATATTGCTTCACATAACTTGCATGCTATGCACCTTTCTTCCCCTGATGGGTACCTTCGAAGAGCATGTTCGCCTCTGAATCTAGGTGAAAGAGGACCCTTCTCAAATGGATAGTTAATGGTTGCAGGCTCCTGAAATTCATAAAGAAATTTCATTACAATATATAATTTTTGTTATATTTTAGAATAATTTAAAATCCTTAAAATATTTCTAAAAGATTTTATCTAGAATGTTATTAAGAGAAAAGGTTTGCTTTTTTTGTTTGATAATAATGGATGAACTCAATAACCTCAAGACTGATTATAAAAAAAACACCATTAGGTAACTAAATTATTTTCAATTTCAATAACTAGTAAAAGTCAAACTATGGGCAGGTGTAACACTGGGAACTGCTAGTACAGGATAAGAATGCAATTTAAATAATGCAGTATTGTATTTTATTTTGCGGCTTTTCTGTTGTTACAGAAATAATGGAGTAAATAGTAAACATACTCCTTTATTTAAATTGAAAATCTCGATGATTCACAAATCCAGTTAAACTCTCATAAAACTAATATACAACTTACCATAATCAATTACAAACTTCACCTATATAATGACCATACAAACACTAAAATACTTCTAAACTAAACTTTCATTTCGAAGAAATTCCCGGGTTGGACTACTTGTTTCCTATGAGTTTTTTCAGTTTTTCTACAAACATAACTATGCCTGGGATTGAATTTGCGTCTAATATGGCAACAGACTTGCCACATCATGGGACCTAATATCCTGGGTGAATCCTAGTATGCACCTCTGCCTACTTGTTCGAGGATACATGGGTGTACCAATTTTTTTTTTACTGGTGGAGGACTAGATTAGAAATTCATTTATCTCCTACAATGCACAGGTTATCGACTAAATTGGCACTCTGTTATAATGACAAAAGTTTTTAAACTAAAAATGAAAAACACACTCTACAATATCAATAACTTACCTTGAAGATATGAGCTAAGGTAACAGCAAATCCTCTAACCAGTTCTGTCCAGAACAAAGTTTGTGCAGCTCTGTCAGACATTGCCTTGAAACTCATGTCTTGTTCTACAGCATTCACATATTTAAACCCAGGTACATTTGGTGGATACACCTTCTCTGTCTTGCTATCTTGGGTCGATGCATATCGTATTATCGCTCCAGAGCTTGAAGCTCTCACTAAAAAATACTTGCATTTAGATTTGAATGAACCTTTTACTCATATACTTTTAATTTTAATATATAATCAGTTTAAAAGCTGATTGCTATTTCATTTGTTAATTATAAAAATCATTATATGCTATTCTAAATAACTAAAACATCCGCCAAAAGCTTAAGTATGGGTTTGTTTTGAATGTAAATTAACTGTAAGATATCATTGAATGAAATCAGTTATTGTTTTTTAAACTGAGTATATTAACAACATTTCTTTTAACTCTGTTGAAAACACAAATTTTATTAAAGTTAATTGCGTGTTTGTTTTGATTTTCTATTTATATTTATAGAGGTTAGAAGTTGCGTAATTGAGAAATTTTAGTAAATTAAACATCGACTTGGTGATGATATTGAACACTTTTTACCTCGTGTGGAAAGCGAAAATATTTTAGCTAGGGACATAGTTTTTGTCTAGCTATTTCGCAAGAATTATATTTCTACAATTCGCCAATTATTCTATCCTATTAAATATTTTCAAATTTCAAAAAGACATTGGCACTTGACAGTAGATTGTCGAAATCAGATTCCAATAGTCAAAAATGACAAGATCAGGAAACAGCTGATTTAACTTTTTCATAATTTTGTCTCAAGTAGACAGACTAAGACCCATAGGCGTGCTGCCTATCTGTTTTCAAATGATTTCGGTGCCGAATACCGATATTCGCACTTTGACAACGTGTGCAATATTCAATGTAAGAATTAGCGGAGATCATGGATAAAGCAGAATCAAAAAAAATATTTAGCAATAATTTTAACAGTATTCCATATTCTTCCTCTTCATTTTAACTATCCAGACACATTCTAATTTTATCCCGTGGCTTAGCTTCTTTGTAATATTTATAGTAATAGTAGATGTCTTCATTACCCACTACTATTTTATACAAATTTGTAGATGTACATCACCATAATATCTTACATCAGAGCTTAGTATAATGACGCATAACAAACCTGTTATAAAGTGATGTTGAAGTCTAAGATATACTACTTGATGGAGGAAACCTAATCTTTAGCGATCCGATAAAAGAAAGAGGAGTATCTACTAACCGTTCTCACACGTGGGATATCGACCAAATAGGAGTGGTAGGTACATATATGTTCGCCTAGTGGTGCGTTTGTGGAATAAATCAAGTGGAATCGCGGGAAGTACCTTCACGCCTATAATGCCCGAAGGGATAGGCAGAGATATGCTAGTATCTCCACGATTCGTAAGTCCTGTAGATATACTAGAACACCCACGATTAGCCAAGGTACTAGGGCCCATAATGTGATAGGTGGCAAGCCTATCGCCACT
>DVZN01000264.1:0-14674 GCA_018237365.1 Caria ino melicerta
ACCCACGATTAGCCGACGATATTAGGTCCCATGATGTGACGGGTGGCAAGTCCGTCGCCAATCGGGCACATATCTAAACATAATTTATAAAAATCACTTATACTTTTCCACATTTTTTTTCCTTATCTGTTTCCCTTGTGACACATGAGTAAAAAAGATGTCAATATAAACAATCTAATTTTTTGAGCTGCTAAGGGCAGTACGTTTTACACTGATCATGGTGTATGTGCGTGTTTTTTTCTGATACAAGTTGTTATTTTTTTATTTTACTTTTTGATTATTGTTTTGTTTTTTGTATAATATGAGTATTTAGTGTGTCATGACACACTAATGATTGTGTTTTTGCTAATAATTCTTTTTATTGTTTTAGCCAACTGGTTTCGCTATATAAGCATCTTTAGGACAATCACAACTTAAGACAAAACTATTACAATTTAACAGAATTCAAATGTCATACTGGACTGACCGTATACAGATAAAACACATTTAGAGACTGACATTGGTAAACAAACCAAAATACTGGGTTGTCAACTCTAGATTTTTTCCCCATTAATCGGGGAGAATTTTCTAATACAATGCTAATACTGTACTATATATTAAATTATATTATAATACAAATGTCAAACTACATTGATTATTTTTACTTAATAATTCCTGTCAATGCTATAACCTACAACTGGAACAATCAAAGAAATATTAAAATGTCAAAATAGATAAAAATGTGCCATAAGAGATGATGTCAAAACTATGATATAAGTCAATTAATTAAAATGAAAATAAATTAAAAGAATTCAATTAAAAATAGTAAAATTAAAAATAAATATCAAAAAATTCAATTAAAAAATAATAAAAAATACCAATGGATTCAATTAAATTAAGACAAACACATTTGAAGAATACTAAGTCAATAAATTGGATTTATATATGTAGTTACATTGAAGTTTGAAATTAATGTCATAATTAATATTTAAAAAGTCAAAAAGTGCAATATATTAAAGTTATAATAAACATTAGTTTTTATAAAAATATTGAGTAATGGGGAACCGTTGAGGTCTGTCTAATCGTTCAATAAATTAGGGTTATTTTTTCTCTTATTAATTTTCCTTCCAGGCTTCCAGGGAATTGAGTTTTTCATCTTTGCTATAAAAATGAAGGGACTTAAAATTAAAAGTATGACTTTCATTTATTAAATGTCTAGCAAAGGCAGAATCCCCTTTTTCCGATCGCCCGCTAGCCATATGTTCTCTTAGTCTTATTATATCAAACATATACAAATTTACATATTATATCAAATATTTTCGTGTAAAGTAGTAAACTTTGTTTTTTGTTTAGGAACAAATGATTCTAATTATTGATATTTGTTTCCAGGAAAGAGCTATTCCAGTACATAGACGAAAGTTTACAGGAACAGTGGCTACTCGGTTACATCGAACTGCTGCAGAGACATAAGATGTGGAATGATGCCACCGAAGTAAGTGTTCACTGTTTGCTTAGATATATTTTGACCGACGCGTTCTCAAATACTAATTCTATATTAAACTAAAGTAAATATTCCAGCCCGGACCAACTCTGAGACAACAAGACTTCCTCATTACTATATTTATAAGAGACATCTCAGTTTGGTAATAACTAGATCTTATGTCATAGGTTTCATCGCACATCATCGGAAGTATTTAAAGGAATTTTTCAGACGAACGCTTAAAGGTTGAAAGTTTGGTACACAAATTTGGAACGCAAAAAACTCTACAGAATCGACGTCGGCCATCGAGTCGGATAGTTGAGGGAAGTGTACGTGCAGGTGATCCAGTGCGCGTGGCTGAGCAGCGTGTGGAGCATCTCGCAGCAGTCCACCACGGTGACGGCGTGCTGCGGGCGCTGCGGGCGCCGCACGCGCGCGCGCGCGCCCTGCGACACGTGCGCGCCGCGCGCCACGCCCGACGTGTGCGCCGTGTGCCACCAGGCCGTGCGCGGCCTGTACGCCTGGTGCCAGGGCTGCGCGCACGGGGGCCACCTGCAGCACGTGCGCGACTGGGTGCGCGCGCACGCGCTGTGCCCCGCCGGCTGCGGCCACCGCTGCCCGCTGGCCTAGGGGGCCCCCGCCCCCGCGCGCGACCGGGTGCCCGCGCTCTTATTTATTATGACCGATTTAGTTGGCAGATTTTAGACTATGACGCACACGTTATTCAGGTAATTAAGAAGCTTGTACACAACACCGGAGGTTGCGGTTCGTTTGTAGAGCGACCACATTCCATATTTCGTTAAAAAAAATTAAACATTTTTTTCAATGTGACATTATGGCAATATTTGTCAAAAATTCAAATGAACCCCGACATTTTAAAATGTTATCCTGGCAATGTCAGGCGTAAGATAAAAAACTTTCGTACGAGTAAATGAACTTGTATGTTGTGGGCGCAAACTTTAGTGTTATTTATAGACTTCTCGGTGGAAATGTTTGACCCCAGATCTAGTCAAAACTTATTATTTTAATCAAGGATAATAATATATTATAATAAATGGATTTATTGATCATTGTTAAGTTAAGCGTTAATGTTTATATTTTTATATGAAAAATAAAAGATACGTTATATTTACAATGATTTTATTTATAATTCCCATCTACAAATGTAATAATACTGATTATTTTCTAGCCGTAACATTCATGAGTTATAAACATATTAAACAACCTTTTTGTCCCCAGGACAAAAAGGTTGTTTAATATGTTTATAACTAAACACCAAATTATGAAAATATACTTATACTAAACACATAAAATTGAAAGAAGAAATAATTTTCCAGAAATTTTAAATATATTTTGGTAAGCGTATACCTGATGACGCCGTTCAATCGATACTCGGGTTTAATTCTCGACAGGGTAAGTTGTTTGTGCGACAAACACAGATGTCTGTATATCTGGAACTAAGTATTTATTTTCCTATTTTGTTATCTACTGGACTTACGAGTCATGGATATACTAGCACACCTCTGCCTACCCTTTCGGGGATAATGGGCGTGAAGGTACTATTTTGTTATCCATCCATCAGCCTATTGTCCACTGTTGGGCGTAGACCCAGAAGGTGTTGAGCCCATAGTCGCCACGCTTGGTAGGTGGGTTGGTGAACGCAGTACCTACATGTAATATGTCTGTCACGATCTGTGTTGTCTCCGGGAAGCGCTGGTGCGCACCTACCGGGCGGAGCCATAATCTTTACGATACCCAAGGGTTATTATTATTACAAACACATAGTATTTTGGTATGAATCCGTTTAATATGTGCACCAATATTAAACTTAAATTATGATGTAATCATATTATACGCTACCATAGCTCTATGTGAACCATCGCATGCCTAATATCTTGCGCATTTTTTTAGATTATAAGTCGATTAAGTTCCGTAACTCAAAATATATTTTCGATTGCCGATGTAATTACTTATTTTTATTTATTATCATTATCTTCGACTTGCACACTAGGCCTGACAGCCACAACACAGCTCCCCTATATCTTCTGATAATACTTGAATCAAAATATATTTTTAAAGATCTATACATATAATAAACTATGAATATATCACTCATGGGCAGTGTCAACATTTTTGTAGAGTAGCCAGCCATATATTATGTGTTTTAATTTAAATCTGAGCTTATAATTTTTAACTTAAATTGCCTGTGTGGTCTAGTGGTGTCGGTGTCCAACTTACACGCGAGAGGTCCTGGGTTCGATTCCAGGGTCGGGAAACTTGTTCTATCAATGAGTTTTTTCGGTTTTTCTGAAAAACATAATGTCGACATGCCACCCATCACATTATGGGACCAAATATGGGCGTAACGATATTTAGTTTTACACATTTAGTTTTGCACATTATATAGTTAATCAGTAAATTTTATAATATAATATAATAATTTAAAATAAATAAGGCCGAAATATTGTCAAATAAAATGATAGTCGTAAATTACCCGTATAAAAATGTTTTTACTTTTTATCATCAGGGAAATATTTAATAAGATTTAAAAGTGCAATGTGAGCAACAACTTTTTAATTATCATTTTCTTAGTGCATATAATATGTATCCTTACATATAACCTACCATAAAATATCCCTATCCATCAAATACGAACAAAGAAGCAGTCAATGGCCTGCATTGAAGCCGCAATATATTTTAATTCTGGAACAAAAATTCCTTTTTCGCTCTATAGTCACTTTTCAAGCACTATAAAAATAGTTGGATCAAAAATTGTGACATATAAAACAATACATTTCCCATAGATAATAATAGAACAATATTATTCCAAACCTTATTAAATACAAACATGCATTATCAAATGATTAAGGTGATTATGTAGAAGTCAATTAAATGCATAAAGAGTTGTTTATATTACATAAAAATACTTTAATACATAACATTACCAACGATCTTACGAGTATATCCTAGTAACCACGTAGTTTTGTTTGCCATAAAAATATACGAGATAACTATTAAATTAGCTCGCACATAGATTATAGGTTGGCTATAAAACATACAAATGTAATTATAATATAATACAAATATTAATTCGACTTTTCGAACACCACTTTAAAGTACCTAAGTAGACCTATATATCTGTCCATTTAAGTGCCTGTTAAAAAGGAAACGTATTATCTGAGAATAACATTTCTTAAACCCGGAGGCTAGGTTGAGCTAAACGCCGCCTAATCTAAAGCTGTTATATTTAGATGCATTGTAATTTACCAAAATCTTATCTAAATACCAAAAAATGTTCACCCATCGTCATGTTTTTGGTCATAAACTCTGCTCAAAAGTAGCCAAAGTTCGAATTAAACTCTCGCAACCTTTTCCACACAAAAAATACGCCGAAACGGAACATTTACTTTATTATCGATAGCAGTCAAATTATTTTTTATTGATGGATTGCTGTCGGAAGTAATTTAAATAGTGGAACTAGGTCATAGGTGTAAATAAGCGTCCTTACGCTACAAACAATATGTGGGATGAGCAGTGAAGGCTGAGGTTAGATGACGGTACAACAAGGAGCACAGGGACGTTTGGTAGCTTCTTTCGAATCTTCCACGATGGCGAGGCCTTTCTTCTGCCTCGACACGGCACGAATCAGCGTCAAGAATGCCTGTGGAACCCATTAACTCGTTAAATTTATACCAGAGAATAGATAATATAATACGAAACTACTACGACAGAAGTCTCACTCTCTAACAAAACGCAAGTTTAGGCATAACGGCAGCTGATATGAGTGCAATTAAAATAGATAGTTAAGACATCAGCTAAACGCTCACATTACGCTAAACGTCTGTCGAAGCCAGAGAGCTGCGGTGTCGCGCTGGTGGGGTTTCCGCTTTAACCGCCTACTTGAGTAGGCAGGCAGCGAATATACCATTGAAATAGAAGACCCTGTAGAAGTGGCACTCCCCTGTTTATAGTAGCAAAAACTTTTTACTCTCATGGAATTTGATATGACAATTAGTTCATTAGATTAGTGGTTCAGTTTGATAAAAAGGATAAACGGATGGATGGATATGGAGAACTACGTAATGGAAGTTGTTTTAATTTTTGAATTTAACTTTAAATTAATAGATCGTCTTCTGTGTAGAATAGATAACCTACCTTCCTGCTAAGCAGCTCATTAGAGACGAGTGTCTGCTGTGTTGGTCTTGGTACCGCAGTACAGCACACCTGGTTCCTTACAGCAACTAGCCTTTATATATTTGGTTTTAGTGTAATGTTTCGGAGGTAAAACATATACTTACTACACTAAATCTGGTAGAGATTCGCTGCGGCTCGCCCGAATTATTACCACCGGCTTACTTATTCCTGCCACCATATCGTCAATGCTTGCCGTTGACATGTTTCGGGAAGGTAGCCAGTAAACTTACTTTTGCACCAGGTCTAATACCCCGGCCTTAGGTTGGCAACGAACCATTATCAGCTTGTCGGCGGTTTGTCTTACAATCCGTCTGCTTGTTTACTTTTTATAAAAAAAAATAGTACCCCGTTTTCAGTCTAAATCCTAGCCAGTTTTCAAAGCAGCTAGGTAAACGGCAGAAAAGAAGGTCAAGCTGCAATTAGTGGTATATACTTTCCCAGATCGCTCCCTGCTCTAGCACAGCAGAGTAGGTGGCATTAAGTCCTGTTATTGCGCTACTCTTCCAAACTCACCTTCCCTTTGTCTGAAAAGAGGCTGGATAATCTTCCTAATTCCGCCAGTTCTTTTTTAATAATCTTTTTGTAAGTGTTTAATCGTAACTTCCGCTTCCGTGATAAATGAGAAAAATACTATGAACGATACTAATCTGTAAAAGTACGAACCACCCCGCTCCAGCTTCGCACGGGTGCAAATTTACCAAAACTAGTGTTCACTGATGTTGTTTTTAAGTTAGGACGTTTGGTTGTTTAAAATAACATTAATGTTTAAAAAAACAATACTTCTTTTTTAAGTTTTTGAGCCAATGGTTTCTATTTAAGTTTTGTTTTATTTAAAATATATATAATAGACCTTAAGCGCTAAAAACTATTGAATTTTTAAACTTATTTTTTTAAATATCATCACTAATCAGTTGTCAATAAGTGTAGGTACCTATTAAAAATAACAACTTCATATAGTACCTTTTACCTACTACCTAATTGAATTTTTTATTCATGTTTTGATCCGTCATTCTATTTTAATTTCTGTAGTAGAAATTGAGCATGAATTAGTTTAATATCGAATAAATCTAAATGTTCTGGTATTCGATTTCTCATTGGGAAAATGAAAACGCACGTGCAACAGGCAGTTCAAATTACTATTTATTTATTTTTTAAATAAAAAATAAATTATATTTAAATAATTGACGTGTATGACGTGAGCGCTTAAGGCATGCTTATTTCAATCTAAGGTTAGCACATAGCACGTCGGCCCAGAAGCCGGAGGTGTGAGTTTCCCTTAGAAGCCCTGAAAATGTTTTGTTCTTGGCATTCTTCTAATTTTTACCGGAAACGGAGATTACGCTCACACAAGAATGATGTTTAGATATTGGAAAGAAACAGCTTCCAATGGCATCGTATAAAAAGAAGGAGAGTAAGCGCTGTTTGTCATTTCAAGATTTGAGGGAAAATGAACTCGGTACAAATCGCACGCTGGCGTTAAAATAAGAGACACACTTTTGCAAATCAGTATAATTCTTGCTTGTTTTGTAACTTTACAAATATGTTCATACTGCCTGCTAGATGCGTTACAAACTTAACCTATGAGCGCCGGAGGCGCTCTAGTAACTTCAAGTCTTTATCGAAAATAAATTATATTCTTAACTTACACGAGAACGCAACGACCTACTCTATTATTGATTTATGTGATGCTGGTCACATATAATTTTTTTTTATTGTTTCATTATACTATGACAAACCACCGATTTTAAAACTATTTCGGTGTACACGAGAGGGCAGAAGAAAAATTACAATATAAGTATTGCTTCTATCTTTTCAAGTATATTATTATATTCACATTTTAATAAAAATAGTTTGTATGTCTGTATAAACTTTGACCGGTAAAGTTTGTAAGTGTACTATAGATCCAAAATCGGTTTTGGAATGCCAAAATTATGATAAAAGTCGGCTAAAAATACTGTGCTTTAAGCGATAACACAATATTACGATTTCACAACATACAGGAATGACGTCTACCTTTCTCGATACATTTTACGAATATAATGAACGTGCTAAAGTAATTTAAAGATAGCGTCCATCTCGGTCTTCAGTCATTTGTTTTATTTTTGTAAGCAGGTACCACATTAAAAATGACAACAAAATATTATCGCAATACAAACGGATATGAATTATCCATCTGTATGTGTAGTGTCTGTCTGTCCATCAACTAAATTTAAATATCTTGGATAAATATCTTATGACCCACTGACAAAGTTTACAATTTTTAAATATTTTAAAATGACGTTCATATAATATATAATCCTAACGGCATAGTTTTTATTGACAATAAGTGTTGGCTTAAATTGTATATGATTACAGCGCCATAAATTAAATAAATACGTGTAATTTTTTTTAATTAATATGAACCTCATGCATTATAGGAATACTCGCAACCAAAAATATTTTGTGATCAATTTAACGAATTATAAATAATTTGTTATCGCGTAAATAAATTAGTGATTCATATATGATCCTAGACTGTAGATGTTACAAATATCAAGTATAGATCTTAAACTAATGGTTTTGGCAGTAACTTGCTAACAGGTGAGTGCTATCGCCGAACTATGCGGGTGGGAATCGTACAGTTCCTTACATATCAACATTCGTTGATTTATATATTTAAAGACAACGTACAATCCACGTAACTAGCGTCTAACATTCATATAAAACGTCCCGTGATACTATTACACTTCACACATTTACATTCCGGGGAACGATTCTAAAGCTAATCACAGTGATATCGGGAATTATTTCGATTAGTTTTGCCTGTAAGGTAAACAGACCAATGTCATTCGATACAGTCCGAAGTTTGACACTGGTTGTAGGGATGTGCGCTCCGAAGTATTTGATCCGATTTTATAAACTTATTAGATGTTTCGTTAACAATGTACTCGATCCAAATACTGTAAAATAGATCTTAAAATTATTTTTTTATTAGAATTCTATTCTAATATCTATCTATACAGAATCAATAAAATACATTTTTAAGTCTACATAACGATCTAATAACCGTTTACATGTAGCAAACCGGTAATTGTATGAAATATTTAATCGGATCGTCACATCTCTAATATACATTTTATAACAGGTTAGTACCTGTTATAACAGTTAAAAAATAGAACAGCATCCAATGGTGGAAGATTTTTGAATAGGAACAGTTTATTTTTCAATTAAATCTGTATTTGAAGAATGATAAGCTAATATTCGTGAAAAAAGTAGAATGTGGAAAATGGCAAAATATAAAATGAATACAGAAATTCGATAAGTGTATTTAAGTTTTGCGTTTTACTCATAGCAATTAGCCAATAACAAAAAATATTAGAAGCAATTGCGCTACCAATCATATGAAAGTTAAAAACATGAGACTTTAACATAGAAAACTGTTAAGCGACAAATATATAAGAGATCTAATTTTGTGTGTTGTTGATTTAAATTTATTTGCATAAAATACACAATTACAAATACAAGTACAGTTGTGTTTCACACTCTAAATGGCAGAAAATCCTAAGCGGCAAGGCAGAAACAAGAATATAGAATAAAACCTTTTCACTTATATATAATTTATTCAAGAATTATGAGATTATTTGGAATTATAACTTGAATTCATCTAAATATGATAATAGACTGTGATTCAACACATCACGAGGCACAAACGAATAAAATAAATAATATCATTCACAAACCACATTATGCACACAACTTGGGACAAGCGATGGGATACCTTCGTTCAATTTACGAGATTATAGTAATCAGACGTGATGCTTTATTGGTCATAAATCACCAAATTACACGTATAAAGTAATACCACAAAAATATGATGCAAACAAGTTATTAAATAACCAATAAAGACCTTGTGGTCTTAATGGTATGGTTGAAAATGTAATGACAGATAAACTCGTACTATCTCGCTCATGATATCTACATACTGAGGTGCGAATATATTTCACCAAAGGAAGTTGCAGATTATATCCACGTAAACGTAATGTATTGCGAATATCTAAAATGTTTTCGGCAATCATAATACAATACTTCATAAATATCCACGTCTTTTAAAAGAAATAAATTGTTGATAACTTCAGTGGAAAACTGTAAGACATAATTATTAATAACATACTGAATATGTAAAATAAACTCGTAATTTGAAGGAGTATCGGCCCAACCAAGCCTTAAACATACCAAGTCTTAAACATGTATACTTAAACATAATGTATTAATATCTACATAACAAGAAGCTATTAAACCTCTTACAATAGTATAGCTGTGCGCAGATACTGTGAGCGTTGGGAGTCTGCTTGCCATCTTTGCACTCGACAATTCTAGTATTACTTAAATAATCAATCACTGGATACTTTGTTTCCCAACCTTACCAAAATGGTAAATGAAAGTTACTTCTAGCGCTCAAAATATCTGTCTGCCAACACAAAAGTATACAACTTTTACTTATAAAAAATAATGTTCGAAAATATTTTAGATCTGTGCTAAAGGTAGCAAATAATAATTGGCTAGAATAAACAAACTGAGAAATCCTATGATATATATTATAAAAAAGCTATAGATACGTTGCCTGCCTACAAATTGACATTTAAAAGTGACTAATTTTATTCACTGGTACATACATATTTATGATTATAGCGTCAAAAAAGTAAAATTTGTGATTTTATAATACTTTCGGATGAAAAGATATGTTTTTTACGGTGGTTGTATAATTATTTCAAGCTTTGTAAACACAGGGAGGCATTTGTAATACAAATTGTTGAAATATTTTGAGATGAAACTTGCAAATTACAAGCAATTGCCTCCTTTTTTTCTAGCCAAAATTAAGCGCGTATAACGCATCTTTAGCTTTATATTATATCTTAGGAGAAATGGAATCGTATTGTTTTTCAGTCGAATTTGACACTATAAAAAACGAAATGATTACAAGTCTCTCGCAACGAGTATGAGACCAAACAACTCGTTTTCACGTTAAGTTTATTCTGAGGGGTGAGGGTTATTCTTATCAAGGGCGATAAATAACGGAAAGTATCAAAAACTGATCGTGTATTAAAGTTAATATCGTTTATTATTCAAATTTCACACAAAATAAAAACATTACAGCTTTCGCCGTACCATACTGTCTTTATAATCAATATGTCATTCATATAAATTTGCTGGAATATTCTATAAGTATTTCTTGTCTTATATTACATTGAATGTCAATCAATCAATATTTGTAATATAAATATAACTGATTATCAAAGAGCAAACGAAAAATCTTTAATATCTTATTATATCATTATATTATATAAAAAATAATAATATATCAGATTGTCATATTGTTTGAGTATTAAATAGTATATGACAATTCGACAAAGGACCTTGCAAAAGGTTTTGAGATAGTGTTGTAAAGACTTAATTAAAGTGGCAACATAAATAATTCGTACATCGAGTACGGTTTATCAAAGATCTTTTGATAAATTCATTTTTTGCTACAATATAGATGCATGCAAGCACAACGCTGCACCAGAGATGTCATGGAAATCAGTTCTCAATGACTTTACACGTGTAATCTCAAATAGTCATCTATTTGTTGGCGAGTAAAAACCTTACAGCCAGTTTCTGAAGCGATAATCAATGTACGATTATTTTTTGTTCATTGTTGTTAAACATGAATCATTAAATAAAAACAGCTAAAACATTATGTACTTATTTAAGTTTAAATTTCGGTTGGACTTTCCGATTCAAGTTTGCCACGACACCGATTCATGATTGTCGTTTCAAAAACTGGCCGTTCATTGAATGTCACATTGTGATCACATCCTAATTTTAAACTGTTTTTCAATGTTACAAAGTATGAAAAAATACTTGTATTGCGTTGCAATATCGTTGGGAACAGATCTCCATAACGCACCAGCACCAAAAATGGCGAACATTAAATATATTATAAAGCGTTGCAAACGTCTCAACAGAACGTGGACAGCCAACACGAACCGAACGTTCACTGAAGTTAAACAAGTTCACAGGCACACTAACGATGGTGTCCATTTGGTCGTCTGTCCAAGGAACTTTCAACCCTAAACCCCCAGTTTAAGGTGTAAAGTTCTACGCGCGAGCGCGCACTCGGGCAGTCGCGGCCTACAAGATGGCGCATTTGATTTTCCTGCGTTTCTTCCCCTTGACGTCGCCGTTGGTCGCGCGACTGTCGTCCGACTTGCGGGAGCGGATCTCGCGCATCAGGTCAAAGAACACCTGCGGGAGACGCACCATGAGCCATCACCGGACGGACACACATACCCAACCCTTCGCCCACACCCCACACACTTGGACCATTGACAATACACTTCCCACAAACACTTATTGGAAAAAAGCTTAGTAAAAATTCAGCAATTTCAAACTGTGTTCACGTCTAACGTCATTAAAAATATCAGTCGTCGTAAACACCAAATAAAGAAAGAGTTTATCGGCCTTATAAATTATTTTTTTAATTTTTATTTGTATATGTCGATAAAATTCTTGAAAATAAATTCTGATTTTTGAATTAAAAATATTGAATAGAAACCGAACTAGGAGATATGTATTATCAATGTTCAAAAAAAGACTAATAAAGCATAGCACTGCTTGGCTAAAGTCCAAGCCTAATCTAGAAGCCGATGGAGCCAAGCAGAGCTGTGCGTATACAAGCTTGATATGGTAGCAGGAATATATTTTACTACAGCAACACTTGTCAGGTTTAACTACTTTCATAAAAAAAAATCAGTTTTTTTATTTAAAGTCAAGTAATAAAACCTATCAAATGTTTTATGAAAAGTTGTATAACATTTGTAAGCGATTTCTGACTATGAATAAAATTCGAATAGTCGTCAACACTGCCTTGGCTTCCACTTTATGTGTTTGGCCAATTTAGGGCATATTTGTAACAGTAAAAATCAAACAGTTTCGGTATATTTTATATTTTTCATCCTCAGCGCTTGGTAAAACTTCCACATATTCATATCTTCAAATGTAAACACTTGTACTGTTTTACTTATCACTTATAATTAATAATAAATTATAAGTGATACGTAAAACAGTACAAGTGTTTTCATTTGAAAATATGAACAGTTTAGGAGTAAAGTGTGCAAAACAAAATAAAATTAACACACATCTATAAGAGTTACTCGTATCTGCCGTGTAATGTCTTATAATCAGCACGGCGCAGGCGCAACCCGAATGTTGTTACAGCCTCTCTTGTATTAGGTTAATCATGATCAAAAGAATAAGGTCAAAATTGCTAAGTGACTAATAAATATTTTTCATCTAAACTGCTATCATTTTAGTCAAGATATTAAGACTCTGACGGTATTTCTTCTTTTAGGTGAAGAAGTAAAGACAATATTCCTTGCTTTTTAATTATAATAAGATAGAACTACATAATTTCAAAATAAAGTAATACATAATTTAATCATGTAATATATATAATTACATAATAAAATTAATTTAATTTTTATTTTAGATTTTATTAGTAAGCAGAAAATCATAATTATATCAGACGATTACGCCTCACGTTCTAATTAATGAAGGGTGGATTACTCATCTACCATAATGATCTGCAGACTGACTCAAGCGCATGTTACGTGAACTGCGAGTTATTTCGCCACATATCACAGTATATTAGGTACTCATTCCTTCCCGTATCTGGCAGAACACTAGTGGCGAACGTTGGGCTCCTAATGATGGTGTCACCTATGTAACAACATAACGCTACTGATTCTGCTAGCCTCTGTCTATATATATTGTTATATTATCACTATCAGCCCACAAAGACATTTAACGGAAGAGACTAGACAAATTAATTGCTGTCAAATTAGTATACATGTGAAATTCCCTGCCTCAGAATATGAATATTAAAATCCGCTCTATGTGCTCACTAATTTGACAGGACTAAATATGACCCGTTTGTTTTCTGTCACTTCGTTGGTAGAAGATAGTAATGACTTAAGATTTAGCGCCAATGTGTTGAAATATTAAGGAATCTGTTTTACCATTGTATTTTACCGTGTTTAAACTACGATCACGACGCGACGCCACTCACATACCTCTGGCGCAACATCCGCTGCCGTGTCCGTAGGGTTGAGCTGCTTCACCAAGTGGCTGTGGTCAGCGGTCGGTCTCATCATGTTACTATACCTGTTTGTAGCTTTACAACCACGTCACATTGCCACGTCAATGATGGATGTAACTCCTTAATCACGAAGGAATGTTGTACTGGTCTGATTAGTTCGGTTCTCCCTCACCTTGTACACGTTTTTTCCGGTGTCGGAGGATGTACCGACGTTTCTCACGTCCCCATTGTGTCCGGTCCCGGCTCAGGCGCCAATTTCCTTGTGCAGCAGAGCCTCACCTCAATCTCAGCCTTGTCCCCGTGCGAGGCTCACCTTGTCGACATTGTCACCGGTCGCGGCAGGGCCATGGCGTCCCCATGCGAAGCTCACCTTGTCGACGTTATCCCCGGACGCGGTGGGGGCCCCGGAGTCCCCGTGCGAGGCTCACCTTGTCAACGTTTTTCCAGGTAGCGGCGGGAACCCCAGAGTCCCTGTGCGAAGTTTACCTTGTCGACTTTGTCCCCGGTCGCGGCGGGGGCTCCGGAGTCCCCGAGCGAGGCTCACCTTGTCGACGTTGTCCCTGGTCTTGGCGGAGGTCTCGACGTAGGGCACCTGCCAGTGCTGCGCGCGGTCGCGGCAGGCGTCCAGCGGCACGCGCCGCTTGTCGGCCAGGTCCGACTTGTTGCCCACCAGCAGGAACGGAATGTTCTCGTCGTTCTTCACGCGGAGGATTTGTTCTCTGAAATAATACACTCGTACATTAATTACCTTGAAATTGTTAATTATAATTATCAGAAATACAAGGAGTCTTAATGATATAATAAAACGCCTCGATATGCTTGAACAATTCTGTTTATTTTTCACCAACATAACTATACTTTGTACAAAATTAAAACTTTGGTCTGGTACTTCTTTCTAATTTTAA
>DVZN01000265.1:0-14664 GCA_018237365.1 Caria ino melicerta
ACTTGAAATTAGTGGGAAGTTGCAGGGATAGCAATGGTACCAACCTGAAACTGGGATGTTAGGTCTTGTGCAAAACTAAGTTTACCAACTACCTTACCATCCAAACTGCAACACCTCAACGGCAAGCACTGACGTTATGGTGACAGGTATAGGTAAGGTGGTGGTACCATTTCACCCGGGCGAGCTGCTGCGAAGCTCTACCAACTGTACTCAATTACTGATATACAAAACATGTTTGTAACGTTAAGTTATTTATATGAAACTAGGACTGGTAAGCATAGGCTTAACTTTATTGACATTTTTCAATCCAGCTATGCATTTAATATTATTGGCATGATCTACACAAATTTAAAACATTTATTTTTCATTAAAATGGTTCAATAAAACATTTGATATTAAAAAAATACCTGTTTCTTAGAATTATGCCATTCCCTGCTTCTTTTATGATTTAACTTGGTAGTAACTTTGGGTGGAAGAATTTTTTTCAAATAAAATATCTTCATTGATCTATTAAAACGGATTCTTGGTATGATTTTTGCAATTTGTTGACCATAATCAATAAAATGCAGTATTCTTATTATATTCTCCTCAAACACTGATAATTGAAATTTTTCCATTGTCTGCCATTCTGCGGCATCTTTATCAAATTTACAAATATTAGTACCTCGTAGATTGATGTCTTCTGGCAATGGTATTGATTTATATTCAAGTTTTAATTTTTTAGCAACATTTCTAGCATAGCTAAAAATTTTATTTTCAGCTTCATTTACAAATGATTCATTGCTTTTCGGGCTAAAATAGTACATGAAGATGTTCAATAAATCAATCACACATTGAAAGAGTGCTTCCCCACTTTCACCACAGGATAGTATCAAATCTTTTTCAGTATGTGCCCAATCTTGTAGTAATTTAATACTTGGTAGAAAATTATCACCAACTAAAAACTGTTGCAATGCAGTAATGTTTAGTTTATCATCTTTCATATTCAAATCTAACTTATCAGTGTTGTCAATTGTTTTTGTTTTAATGATGTTTTTTATTTCACCATTACCATTTGAATTTTTTTCTTCTTCATCTGAACTTTTATCCATCTGCACAGAAAAGTCCTCTGTTTCAAAACCATCACTATTGGATGCATTACTATCTTCGTCCTCAGAAGGATAAGTTGAGTCAGACAAGTCATCATTGTCAGTATCTGATTTATCACTTTCAATAAGACTACTCTCTGTATCGCCATCATCACTCATGTCCGAACTTTCAGATGAAGCAACTCTGCGTCTTCTGCGTCTTTTGCTTAGAGACTTTTTTATATTTTTACTGTCACCATTCATGTCCAATTTTATTTCATTGTCCAAATTATTTTCTTCATATATAACAATGTCTGGGTTTTCTATCTTACCATTTGTAATTTGGTCTTTCCCCTGGGAATTATCATTTTCATCTACAATTATCACATCTTTAGAGGTAACTTTCATTTTAAATTTTGCATCATATTCATTAGCTGGATTTTTAAGACCAATAAGTTTCAATTGTTTAAGGAGTTTCTGTAAAACTTGTGAAAGCAATGCTAAAGTGAAAGCCTTACATGTGAAGGCTTTAGCTTCATTTGTTTCATTTATTTTTGCTGTAGTTAGGAGACATATTTGAACAATTTTGTGTATCATGCTGGAATTAAGGTAGGATGGATTAATAGTTTCTTCTTCTAATGCTTGAATATACTCATTGTATTCTTTATTTATATCAGGAAGTTGAATTTTAGTAAACTCCATAGCAATTTTTAGCTGGTGTGCTATTGAACTACAAATTTTAGGTATGTTGGTGTCATCTTTATCAAAATACCATATATCAATCAAAGAGAGAAAATTAGCAACTGTAACTTGCATATGTTCTGTTTGCGTCAATGTATCAGATTCATTATAGACATCACTCAATTGGCAATTTTTTTCAAAAATCTTTGTCAAGTTTCCAATGGCACCCTCGAAAGGATTGATTGAACTTAGGCAGTGGATATAATAATATACAGAATCTAGGTTGTAATTTTTGCCCAAATAAAGATTTCCCAATTGGTTGTATGGCATCCCAGAAGACAAGTCTATTTGTGCTGCCTGTAAATAGTAACGATCAGCAATTGCTGGTTCGAAGTTGTTAAAGATTTCTACTTGATAACGGCTTAAGTCTCCAAGGTAAATGAGACATGTGTAAATGACAGACTTGCCAAGTTGGTACTCTTCATCTGATGGCTTAGCTTTAAGTACTTCATCACTATCATCTTCAGAGTAAAGTGGTAAAAAATCAAGTCCTTTTACTTCTATATTCATATCAGATTGTATTCTTGTAATAATATTATGAAAATGACCAATACCACTAATAATATGGGTAAATATGTAGTTGTCATATGTGTTGTTATTCTCTCGTAATTTTTTGGCTGCACTTATCGTGTCGTAATACACTTTACGCCAGAGAAGTTCCAGAGACTTCTTGCCATAGTTTAAGGGGTCTAAAAAGAAAAGCTTTTCGCAGTTATCACGTAACTTTTGACGTTGAGTTTCAATAGCTGATGTAAACAAATCTGCAATGGTTTGGCTCCCTGCATTATCGCCCAGTCGTCTAGCGACATCGCTAACATAGCTGAAATATTACAATTGGTAGGTCAATAAATTATCACAAACACAATAATATTGTTTACGTCATAAATCCAATGAGACGTAGGTACTTAACCTAAAACATTTTAAACATCAAGTGTACCTTTAGCAATTCATGTAAATATAACAAATAATTACCGATACACTTTTTTAGCGCGTTCAGCTCGTTCACTCTGTTTTGTTTCCAAATGGTCGTCATTAGGTACACTCATTTTCAAGTCATTTTACCAACTTGTCAAGACTTTGATTTCAAAAATACTTCTATAACTTTTTGAATCTCTAAGTAAATAATTAAATAAACCATGTCTTTATGAACATTATAATAATCACCCAAACAAATTAAGTTTTACAATTTATAAGAATAAATGCAAATAAGTAATTTATATTGCGAAATCTAGAACATATTGAATTGATGACATGACGGGTTGCCAGAAAATGTTTGTTCAAGACACCCAATCTATATTCTAAAACATCTCCCAATCATAAATTAAGAAAGGTTTGATTGGTGTAGTAACTTTTTCTTACCATGTCCAGCAAGTCAGTGTTTTTAAAATGTTTCATACGTAAAACATTGTTTTGAGTTTTGACCACTTAGAATATATTGTATGGAATGGAATAGTGACAGGATCTTTACAAATATAGACGGAGATAAATGATAGAACAGCACAAAATATTAACAATCGATATTTTATGTATTGTATTTTTTACCCGTAAGGGACTTGGCGTGAAGATATGTACGTATGTATGTATGTAGTATAATCATTTCATATTTTCTGGTTAAAAAATTCAAAAGCGCCTAATTTGCGAATTATCGCCCGATTTGGACTAAATCATATTATCTGGCAGCCCTGTATGGCATGACTAGGCCTATAGAGCATAGAGTATAGTAAGTATTGGAGAATAGGCCTATAGAGTATAGGCCATACTTCACTGAATCACTGTCAGATCAGATGCAGATGTGACCCGCAGAGTACGTAAATTATGTGGCCCTAGTCTATATATGTGACAACTGAGTAATGTTGAGTAGGGCAATAATTATGAATGAATTTGTAAGAGGCGTCTTTTTTGTACTGGACCAGTATGAAATGAGGCAAGCCGGTCAAAACCACTCTGGCTGGTAACTAAATATTAAATAAATAAATAAATAAACTATTGTCATTTCGAAAAAAAAAGAGTAGATAAGGCATGGCAGGTATCAGGTTACAAAAAGTATGCCGAGTTGAAGTGAAATGCCTCACAGGTACAAATCAAGAGTAAATAGGCTGTTTCTAGCTTAGTATGCCTCCATCTTGGACCGCAACATCACTTTACATCAGGTGAGTTGTGCGTCATTATACTAAGCTATTACCTATAAAAAAAAGGTACGTCTTTTGTCATGCAAACACAAATGACGTATGAGAGGCGTGAGAAGCAAAGAGTAGTAACATGATAACGCGACATATTATTTGAAGTGGTTCGCGGTAAATTTTTGAGGTTCTCTTACATTGTCGCGTCGTGTAGGTACTGGACAAAGTAATAACCATTCTACACCTCAGACGGGACCAACCATCAATAGATGTCACTTTTGTTGAGTTGGAGTAAAAATCAACTGCGTGGAAATTGGTTGGTGTAAAGATTTGGTTGATCAACCCTTGACCCAACCAAAGTGACCTTTGTTGGTAGTTAGACCCGATTGTGTGAAACAGTTATTACAATGACATGAAGACACAAGGACTATAATGATATAAAGATTTGAAGAATACTAATGAAAAGTAATTAGTCATGTGACATGAAGAATAAGGCTGGCAAGGAAAGTCAGACTAGGCTGTATGGACTAAGATCCTTCGAATTTTCCCTGAAAGGGATAATAATAAGAATTATGACAACTGACAGCACTAATCAATTTCAATTTTCTATTTTCAAATTTCAAAACACATCAAAAACAATGATGCGACAATAGTATCTCTTACTAGCACAGAATACATCATGGAATACATATAGTCTATCGACCTTACTAGTCTGTGGTGACAATAAAAATGTGCAAGTAACTCAGGTTCGAGCAATTATAATAATTTAATTGAGAAGCCGTTAATTGAGAAATATTGTTTCGATTAACAAGATCAATTTAGTTTATTTGTAAAATTTTCAAAATAAAAAGAAAACTAAGAAAAGGCACTTTATGGGTAGGTACGACCATTACCTAGGAAGTTGATATAATATTTGATTACACTAAACTCATAATTAATTATCTCAAATTTGTGAATTGGAATTGATAAAAAAAACCTTTGTTGTATAAAAAAAGCATCACTTGTACAACCTCAAAGATTTCCAGCACAAAGAAATTAAAAACAATGGAAAAACAACCCTTTATTGTGTTAGGTATCAAAGTAAAACCTGGACTTATAGAACGATATAAGCTTGAAAACTTTGCTCTTGATAATACTGTGTTTAACCTGAAGAATGAAGCAGAAAAGAAGACTGAAATACCATCTGCATCTCTAGGTAATTGTACCTTATTAAGTATAGATCTTCAATACGTAGTATAAAATAAAGTCGCTTCGTGTCTGTCAGTCCCTATGTATGCTTAGATCTTTAAAACTATGCATCGGATTTTAATGTAGTTTTTTTAACAGATAGAATATTTTTTTTATTTATTTATTTAAACTTTTTGTACACCATGTATACAACATGTTACACAAAAGGCGAGCTTAATGCGTATAGCATTCTCTACCAGCCAACCTTTGGACCAACAGAAAAAAATTTGAGAGGAATATGTCAAATACATGCATAAAATAAAAGAGGAATGCTGCTAATTTTAGAGGACAGTATCGAGTGCCAAGTGTCATGACTCCTACATACTTGCCTAGCTTCCTCCACATTTATTACTCTCTTCATACATCTTGACACCACCCTCGAATAATACATGGACGATTTGGTCATGAAATATCAACCTAGGTTACTCTGGGTACCTACAGCTATCCATTCTTTATATCCATGGCAAACCATCGGAACATGCCCGTAGGCATTTTTACACCGACACTTATTCTCCATCCCACTCTTTATCTGATTTCTCTATTGCAAATTCAGTCTGCGAGCGTGCACAAATTTTCTGGAGCGGCCGCATTTCGACTGCATTTAACCGACTTTCATGCTTCTTCTGACATACTCCGCTCTCATTTCAATAAAGTAACACACACATACACACAAGTAACATAACATTAACATATTTACCAGTAGTAAAGTAACCTTTAGTAAAATTAAAAGTAAAATATTCTAAATAATAGACACAACACAATAAAATATTTGTTAAAGATTTTAGATTGTTGTCCCCCGTTTTGGGCCGTGCTCCTTAGTAGAAGAGACTACCTGACTTCCTGCCAGGCAGCTCGTAAAAGGCGATAATAGGCGTACTTTCACTAACCGTGGGTTTTCTTACTAGGTTGTAGAGCTTTATAATGGCTCCTATGGGTATAATGGTACCACCGCCTTACCCCTTCCTATCGTCATAACGTCTATGCTTGACGTTGATTTGTTCCGGTTAGGAGGGTAAGGTACCGGTAAACTTACTTTTGCACGAGGTCTAACATCTCGGCCTCAGGTTGGCGTGACGATATTTCTATAGCCATTTGTTAATATTAATATACATATAGTTTTAAATTTTTATTGTCAAGAGTTGAGGTGCCTAGAAAAAACAATTTTTTTGTTTCAGAATTAATACATCATGGCAAAATTTTGAAAGATGATGTAACATTACAAGACAGTGGAGTGAAGATAGGTGAAATGGTTCATGTTCTCAAGAAAAAGGTAAAGGCTCCCCCAAAACCACCATCGACATATTCTGATGCAGAGTTACAGCAGTTGAATACATCATTGAGATCATTGGGCTGCACACCCAATGCACCTGGTTGGATAAGGGCCATGCAGGTAAAGTGTCACTAACATTCCCTCTGTGTTAAAAATTTAAACTTAAATCTTTTGAGACTATTTGAAACCCGCAACTTAGTCCGTGTGAGTCTTTAACAACATTTAATGAACTTTATTAAATGCACGAAACTCTAAATTAAAAAAAAAGTAGCCTAAGTTACCCGCTATAACATCAATTATCTGCCATTAAAAGTCCCATCAAAATCGGTCCAGCCAAGTCAAACAGACAAAAATCAGAAAATAATAATATAACATTTACCATGTAGACTGTATACATTTGCATTTAGTAAAAAGAGGTTATTTTAATATTACAAAGACACACTCCAAATTTATTTATGTGTGTAGATTTAAATTGGTTATTAAATTGGTGTGTTTGTGTGAAAAGAGTAATGAGAGTTGAGGAAGTTAAGCAAAGAGGAAGTTGCTTAGCTTCCTTTTTGTAGCTGTCCTTACAAATATTATTTATTACTCATCCGTGTGTACCCATCATGTGCCACCCCATGATGGCAAGTTGGTAATGTAAATGGTGATTAAGTGCAGCAGACAACACAGTCTGTAACAAATATAGTCTATGGTCACCAACCTGCCTGACCAGCATGTCCGTTTACTCTGTTTTACAATAGAGAGGTTGGCATTTGACCACCATCTCACCTGATGTAAAGAGATGATGCAGTTGAAGATGGATCATGCTTGTATCTATGTCTACCAACTGGCTGTGTTTATCTTGATACGGTGTTTTCTTTTATAGCTATTAAATGATGAATCAGCTATGGCAGAGATAATAGACCATGCACCATCCCTTGCTGAAGATTGTACAACACTGTCAATACTGCACGAGGTGGAGTTGTTAGCAGCTTTGGGTGCGAATGTACAAACAATGAGAAGAGGGGCCGAAGCTCACCCTGACCTGCCAAATGCATTGCGGCATCTTCTACGTCTTGTTCGCAGCCGCTCCAATAGCAGTACTTCAGATAATAGTAAGTTTTTAACACTAAATGTTATGCATGTATGTTTTTGTCTTTGTATTTTCCAAAAACTAATGATGGCATTGTATCAGTTATTCTTAATTTACTTACAATTAATTGTGTAGAATGTAATAATTGTAAAAAAGTCATAGCTTTTTTTGAACTTTTGCTAATCCAATCTTTATTTTTTTACAAGTTATTAGTTGTGCTCGTGGTTTTCCTTAAAAAATATATTATCTATACATATAATAAAAGTGCAGAAGAATGAATTCTGTACATTGAAGATATTTTCAAAAAAATGATGACTAAAAATGTGCAGCAGAACATATTTTGAGATTTTTAGATTTTTTGTCTGTCTGTCCTAACGCAATTGGTCATAATTCATCAACCCATAGTCTGTTTTCATTTATTTTTGTTTATTAAATGGGGTCAGGAAAAATAGAATGGGGTGGGTAGGACGTGGTGGGGACAAGAGTGGGGAGGGCTGGAATGGGTGGAATGGAGTAGTTGGTGTGGTGTGGAAGACAGGTGGAAATTGATGTGGAGGTTTGGCACCAACCTTCTCATCATTCTTCACCAGCCCCCATATTCTACTTTCTATCCCGATAAATTTAGGGGTTTTGGTAGGTGGGGAATAGTGGGTACTGGTGGTGATTGGTGGGGTGGTTAGGGAGTGGAGGAGAGGTGCAGGGAGAGTTGAAAAGGTGTGGTGAGTGGTGGGTAGGGTGGGTTTACTTGAGGTTGGATGGGGTTGCATGGGGTGTTGTACAGTAGAGTGAAGTTGAGTCAAATGGACTTGAGAAGAGTTTGTTAAAAATAAAAACGCGTGCGAAGCCTCTGGCACCAGCTAGTATATATACAAAAATATTTACTAAAAATGATTTTTTGCATTCAGACATAATTTTTTATTTTTATATGTTTTTAATATTACAACATATTATTTAAAATTGCAAAAAAAATATATGTACTAGTAAATGCACCAAGTTACATATTTTATGAATATCTGTAAAATGCAACTATGATAATTTACAATCTGGCTGAACTAAGACCCTGCGTCCCTATCATCTTACCACATTCACCTTGTCATACAGTATATGGTGTCGTAAAGTGTACAGTTCCCATACTGTAGCTTAATGTGAATGTGACATCTTCAAAACCAGACAAAAAATTAATTCAATCGGGTTATACTTACCTTGTGGTTTAAAACATTAAATAAGTATTCAAATATAATGGTTTCTGTTACAGCTCCCACGTCCGGATTCGCATATTCCTTGGAAGCTCTGTCAGAGGATGAAGATGTAGAAGAAGAGGAGACAGAGGAGAGCGAAGGCAGGAATCCTATCACTCAAGAGCAACTGGCAGCTGCTTTGCAGGTTTAAATTATTTTTAATTTTTCTTAACTTTTTTATGATGAGGGACCATTCTCAAAAAATCTGTCTTGTTATTGTTCACTACAGTTTGTAAATTGTAGGTAATATACTACAGTAAACGTAAAATTGTAAATGAAAAGACTAATGCTTACCATTGTCAATGCATACCATATATATATATATATGTGTGTGTGTACGTAATTTAGTCTATTTGTTGTATTTATTTTTATATATGAATTATTATATTTATGTGTTTATTAAATATGATGTTTGTATTACTGTATATATTTGTTCTGTGATAAATATTATGAAGTAATATCTACACAATTTTTTTCTTCTCTTTGCTTTTTATTTTAAATTATGTGGTAACTACAAACTAAGATCTCTGTTAGCCTTAAGGTTGACTGGGAGAAATTGCATATTTAGCATTAAGCCGCCTTTTGTATTCACAATGATTTATTTGTGTACAATAAAGTTTAAATAAATAAATTACTTATGTATAACGCAGGACTCGGTATTGTTACTTTTTATTAGTATCGTGGTTGGATTAACATTTACGAACGTGATTCTAAAAATCAGAAGTTGGAATCATTCCCACAGCTCCACACAGTCGAAAATATTGTTGACGTTTAATCTTAATCGTTTTAATACTTTGTGTAACTTTAATAGTTTGTTGTTCAGCTTATTCGAAGTATTAATATTTCACAATTAGCCACTTCTTAGAAAATATTGAACTAATTTTGTGATCTATCTTTTTCTAGTAGTGATAATGTATGATCTTTTGATTGTGTTTATAATTAGAGAATGGGTAGGCGTAAATGTGCAGGAAATAGTTCGTGAGATCGAAGTTTTAAACTTAAATTGACGTATTTTCTAACACAGTCGCAGGCCTAAAAGCCCTTGTCTATATTTGCAACAATGTTTAGTATCGGAAAGTATGCCGAAATGTGTGTGCGTGCATGCATTCGACAATGTTTGACACCGGTAAGTATGACTGTCTGCCGATAAACCGTTAGAGGTTTGGCAGGAATTCCAAGTAAGTTTTTATATAGCTTTTGTTTTGTACATGAATAAATAAATTAAAATAAGCCTTTTTGGAAACACTCAATAATCTACGCATTTATTGGTGATATGATTATTATTTATTATTGGAGATATTTCTTCGCTTACATATTTAATTATTTTGGTTGAAATTTTATTAAAGCCGTACACATTTTTCACATCAATTGTGCATGGTATCATCAAGATTGAATTTAAGAATATATCTAAATTTAAACTATTATTAATTAAACTATATATGATCACCTATAGACACTACTGATGTTAAGTAAACCATAGAATCTAAAATATCTACCCTGATGCCAAAATATTATGTCTAATATTCTAATCTAACGGCTACCCTACTCTTCAGATCGTAAGGTGAGTTTAGAATTTACAAAAAAATCAGAAACCGTCGAATCGTTTAAAGCTGAAGTCATTAATACTTTTCGAAACGACAAACTTCCACGTTGCTAGGATTTGTTACTCTTTGGCTCGTAGCGCTTTGTGACAGACTAAGCCAATGATAATTTTAATTTTAAATCGCCACAGTATAACTTTTAGGAATAACACGACTTAGGAGTATATATATATAAGTTTGGAAGCTAGAAAAGAGAAAAATTTGAACGCTCCTTCTTGTTCGTTCTTTTTTTATTCTGAGAACTCGAGAATGTGAAATACTGACTAGCGACATGCAAAAGGGTGAATTCCTATTCAGGAAAATTGCTTCACAGTGATCTATCAGTGGACGTGACAATGACCCATTTAACGAATATTTGGCTCCTACGGGCTTTCTGATATCTGCCTAATCTACATATAAAGAACCCGAACCAACACATAGTTCTTTAAATAAACGAATAAGGGAAAAACATAAATTAACGTTAAACTTTGACTTGACCATTGAACGTAGATGTATATTCTATTCGCTATTTTATACTATAACAAGTATTTTTACTCAACGAATACTTAATCTTCATTACGGTGCTTGGATAAAATGCGTTGTAACCAGAATATTGGCAATTGAAACACGCGTTTTGACAACGAAGTACCACATGATTTGCTACAACATATTCATTCAAAAAACCACCTAAAAACAAATTAAAAAAACACTACCTGTCATTATGTCCATGAATACAATAAGAATTTAAAGAAATAGTATTAAATAATATCATTGGATTCTATTTCTAGACTAAAACTGGCCTATGTTACTTCTTGTAACTTCATAAATCATATGACTAGGTTCAGTCGAAATGGGCACGGACGGACAGTAGATTAGCTGGTACAGACAAACAGATAGACGGAAAAAAAGCATTAAAAATTAATATAAGTAATAAATAAATATCCTTGGACAGAATGCAGGAATTGATCCAGACCCAAAGTGGGCAAAGTGATTGCTTGTGTTGTGGGTGTTAGTCAACGATGTCAACACCGGACCCAGAAATGCGAGGGTAAAGATCGCTCGCCCCGCTGGGGGTAGAATCTGGACTTCGTTGTTCGTAGGCGTGGTGGGGCAGCTGTGTGCACCACTCAACCCACCAGACGGTTAAGACGGTCAAAATAGACATTTTGTATATTTCTGTATTCTATACTGTATATACTTATGAATATATTATATAAATATATTTGGACGGATTGTTAAAAAATAGCCTATTTTTAACAATCCGTCCCTTGTTTGTTTAGTCCTAAAAAGTAAGTATTTACCTATACATAAGTGAAAATAGATACATAGATAGATATAACGTGTACCTAACACGAGAACACTGCCGACAAACTGCTGTGCAGTTTGGCAGATAAATGTTAAGTTTATAAGTGTAAATACTTTTATTTTGAAAATAAATAAAAAAACTGCAATAAACGGACTTCAAAGTTACATTTATAGACCACCTCGAAAGTGTGTAAAAATAAACAAAATAAATCGCGTGCCATCGATATTACGTCCCACGATATATACGTCACGATAAAAGGCGACTGACTGATTTACTACGCGTAACATAAACTACTTACAGAAAATACAGATAGATAAGATAATAGTTAATTAAAACAAAGAAACACAACCAGATGGGCCACAAACATAGGACTCCAAGTAGGCAAGTCTGCAATACAATGATAAGCTCGCTGAGTTGCTTCTGCCGGATCTTTTAGTGTGTGGCAGCGTTTCCTGTCTGCTGGCAGCTATAAATGCTGACCTGTCAAAAGTACCACTTAAGTTATTTATATAAATTAAAACTAACTTTCTGATACTAACGTAGGCATCTACTTTTTGCCTTTCAAATTGATGGTAAAGTTTGCAGGTAAAGACCATCTTCTTTCCTGCCTGGCAGCTCGTAAAAGGCGAGCGTAGGCTCACTGTCACTCAAGCGGTGACCTCTAAATAGGTGGTAGAGTTTTGCACTCGCCTGGGTTAATATCACCGCCTTACCTATACCTGCTGCCATATGCGCTTGCCGTTGAAATGTTCCGGGTTTGGAGGACAAGAATAATCAAGGTAAACTTACATTTATTGCACGAGACCTAACACCCCGGCCTCAGGGAGACAAAGCACAACCAGTAGGGTCTTTGGGCGGCGTATAAGCAGAATAAAATACACTGCAAAAGGTAAAATTAGGGGCGAATTTCACAAAATACTGATCAACACTACAGATTTCTACATATACGTACGTACGTACGTACGTACGTACGATACGTTAGAATTGACGCTAATATGTGAATCATGAATTTACTGACAATAATCTCATGAATAGTCTCGAGTTTACGTAGTTTTATTTATAACTACATACGTTAGGCGTAATAGCCCTGCCATAGGCAGCGACGCACTTAGTAGTTAGTACATCCACGAAGTATATGTAGACCATGATATATATTGTCTCTTATCATCTGGAGGGCCGTTTGTTCAAATGCTGATATAATTTTAAAAAAACTTTAGATTTTAGCTTTTCATATAAAATAAAAATGAAATGTTTATTTATCATAGAAAAGTTCATTTTTATAATATTGGAAGACAAACAAGCCGACCGATAACCTGATTGTAAGAAATTCGTGCCGCCTATAATCGATAGTGCGTTGTCGACCTGAAGTCAGGATGTTAGGTTTCGTGCAAAAAAAAAGTTTATCGGGTACCTAACCCTCCAAACTGAAGCACAGCAATGGCAAGCACTGACATCCTGCCGGAAGGCGGTGGTATCAATCCGGATGATCCGCTGCGAAAATCTACCACCTACAATAGTACCTATGCTAAAATAATGTCTAAATGTTTAATTTTTTTTTTGCATGTTTTTGAATATTGTACAACAATAAGGTGGAATTTCAAAATTTACGCAACCAAGTATATAATTAGCTCAGACATAAGTTTTCACATGAAACTCATTTCAAAATAATTTTTAACGAATTAGTACCTACTAAAATGGTTAGGAATCAATTTTTTTAATAGTACATAAATCCACAAGCAATAGCTACTCACTGTAACGACTATAATGATTGATGTATAATAACAACAATAACAAAGTTATCGCATTGGTACGAAGCTTGTTAATATGTATAATAGGTTGCGGGCCGGCGGCTGACCAGTGCTTCCTGCGGCACGGCCGCCTGCTGCGCGATAAAACCGTCCGCTCATTTCCGCCGAGGCCGCCATCCCCATATCCATCTCTCGATATGTCACAAGCGTTTATAATCAAATTGTGCTTTAATCAGTACTGATGTGTGTATCTGTTTTTAATTCTCAGTTTAAAGAATTTTTATGCACGTTCCTGGAACTAACTATTTCTTTCTGATAACGTAATTTTTTTAATCTTCTCTCTTTATATCTCTTTCTGCTTCTTTTCATGTGTCTATTACCTCCCTAGAAGGGATTCTAGGGAGGCAATAGGCAGGCAGGGAGGTAAAATAACTAGGGTCAGTTATTACATAAGGAACATTGGCCGACGAGTACTTCTTGCGATATAGTCGCCTCCTGCGCCATAAATCCGTCTATATACACAAGTAGGCATTTTTGTTAATTTTTTTTGAAGTATTTTAACACATAAAACTGGTAATACAATGAAATTGCATTCTTTTTTCTATTCCTTATAATGCGCGTATAAAGCTTGTTTCTAGTTTAGTATCTAGTCTGAAAAACACCTTAGCTTCCACAGTACGCTGTGCCGTACGTCCCGTCGGTGATATTAGTTTATAAAAGAAAAAAAATAAAGCCTGTCCCTTGGGGACAGTAACTTTGGAATGGCATCAATATTGAAGTAGATACATGTACATATACAAATATTAATATACACACAAATATATTGGTTTGGCCTATAGTAAAAGTATTAAGATTACGTTATCATGTATATTGGGGCAAATAGGCAAAGGCAATAAGCGATATATTTGACGTGATATTAGGGTCAATTGCCTTGTCCATATTGTTAGGTTAGTCTTAGATAAGAATGTTGATATGGCTCGCCACTGTCGCCATTAAAAAAAGTAATATTAGTCTGATTATATGATTCGTTACCATTTTTCATTATTTTAGGACATGGCATGTCTTTTACACTTTACATTTTACAATTTATTCGGTTTTCGTATAGTGATGGAAGACGAACAACACATACATACACATCTTCACGCCAAGTCTCTTTCGGGGTAGGCAGAGAGTATCGAATACCAAGTGTCACGACTCCTACATACTTCCTAGCTAGCCTAGCTTCCTCCACATTCATTACTCTCTTCATACATACACGCCGGTTTCGGAGACTTTTGACCCCACCCTCGGAT
>DVZN01000266.1:0-14639 GCA_018237365.1 Caria ino melicerta
AGCGTCATTCACTCTCTTGTCACCATAGGGTCCAAGTACGGCCTCGTAACCTGGCCGACTCGTTCCCACCCAACCATGCAAATCACCACACAAAATTACTATTTCATTTGCTTCCATCATATCCAGAATATCTCTTACAGAATCCCAAAACTTTTCTAGGTTGTGAGTCGACGACGAGTTTACTGGAGCGTAAGCTGCTACCACAAAAACTCGCGTGACTCAAAGTTTAATACGGACCCAGAGCAGTTCCCAGAGAGAGATATATAATAAATAGATATATAAAAAAATGTGATACGAAGTTCGTATTTAGTGTCAGTGATTGACGAGTATTTTATCCATCGGATATTTCAAAATCATCGCTGAATGTTAAAAAATAGCAACCCAGATAATGAGGTTTTTCACCCTCCAAATAACCTTACAATAAACATTCAAAACTTAAGTTAGCATTTGGCATAAAGACCGTGTTAACTTATATGACCAGAGTAAACCTGAGAGAAATAACATTCTACAACAAAATAATAATAATGGGATGTTGGCTCGTGGTTTGGATCAAGGGCCGGATACAGAAGGTAGCAGTTTTGGGAAAGGCACGCATTGTGCGGATGTTTCTCAGTCTACGCCCTGACCACCAGCTTAGTTGTTAGACTATTGTCAGTGGCAATCTATTTTTTTATTTATATTTTATGTTAAATGTATTAAAATAAGTTAAAATGTGAATAAATAAAAATAATATTAAAGACATCAATCCTAAATATGTGCTGATTCTAATGATATCAGTTATAGATTTTATAATAGGTAAGAACGGCTTTGTATGTTTACATGCGTGTTACCTGGTTTTTCCACTGAAGCCAAGACTGATAAATTGACATATTTATTTGCATAACAGATAAAATAAGCACCTATGTTTATTCAGTAATAATATAACTTATATTGCAGTGCAAATTATTTTTAACCGACTTTAAAAAGGTGGTTTTATCTTCTACTGAGTGTATTTTTATGCATGTTCATAGACTATTTTTATAGCGGCGGTTATTTTTATAACAATATAGAAACTGTTGCCCGCTTTCTTCATATCAACTGAATTGATATGTTTGCCTGTAATTGAGTAATTTTATATTTATTTAAATAAACTCGGAATTTCATTTAGAAATAAAGTACGTCACGAGATTATTAGATCAAAATTACTGACACAGTTCAGAACTGTAGCTAACTTAAGTGGCAGTGGATAGTTATATCTGTCGCAGAACCCATGGCTAGTGGGTAAACGGGTTCTCGAATGATGGCCACGGCTTGGTAAATGTAGTGTTGCACGACCTCCGGCCAGATGGACCGACGACTTGAAAAGGGCAGCTGGTAGTAACTGGATGGTGGAAGCGGGAGATCGTGCCCTGTGGCATACTTTGGGGGAGGCCTACGTCCAAAGGTGGACTGCAATAGGCTGATGTATGTGTGTATGTATGTGAATAAATTTAAGCTTCTAAAATTAATGCATTTTGCATTGTTGTACTATACTACATACAGGTATCTTTTTTCTGAATTTCAGATTACATTGCCTGCTCAAGGACAAAATGTTAATTGTAATGGAAAAGCTTTTCACTGCGTCAATTCAACTCATTTTAAGATATGTGTAGATTTGGGAGGTGGCATATCCAAAACGGTGGACGATTTTATGATTCCATGTCCAAGTGAAACGTATTGTAAAGAAACAAACCAATTTGAATGCGAATTTCAAATTAATCCTTCGACTCTTGAACAAGAGAGTGAACTAATGATCGAAACATCAACTTCTGATGTAATTTTCGACAATGTGGCAGATATATTACCTCCATCGAGTAAGAATAAAAGCAAGTTTTCAGAGACATATACTACAACAAGCACAACGACTGAAAGTATTATCGAAGTTGTAGGCACACTGAAAACAAATGAAAATAAGTTTTTTTCTACGATAAATGACTCTACTAGTGATTCAATTGGAATTACAAAGGAAAATGTGCCACTAGAACTGCTCAAAAACGGTTTTAATAAATCTAACGAAAATATAACTGAGAAAACGACTACTTCAATGTTCAACGACATTAGTGATGTGACCGAACTTACAGCAAATCAAAATAATACTATTACCAATTTTATGATGCAAAAAGCTGAAAAAGTAAATAGTACACAGTTTCCTTTATTAGTTGATAAGATAAAAGAAAATTTTGCAATACACACATCATCTATTCTACAAATTTTAGACGATAATAATACAATATCAAACTATTATAAAAACATATCATCTTTGGCGATGAACGAATTTAATTCTACTATACAAAATATTGATAAAAATACGACATATGCTTATGCAGCGGATGACGATTATAAAAATTTAACAGAAAGGGCAATCGTAAATACACTAACATTTCCTTTGACACTTAAAGATAATAATAATAATTCAATAGAAAATATAGACAAAAGCATATCATCTCCTTTGCATATATTAGAGCAAGTAAATAAAAGCGTAACATTTCCTATGGTGCTAGATAATGACAATCAAACGATCGAAAATGTAACTGTAAATAGTAACCATATGATAGAAAAAACAAATATAACAAATACAAGAATTCAATGGGCTATTAATGACAACAAAGAAACGACGGAAAATGTCAATAAAAATGCGTTATCTTCATTGGCAATAACCGATTACGATAATACGATAGAAAATACAAACATGAACAAATCACCTCCATTGGCAGTTAGTGATCCTAATCATACGACCCATAATGTAAGAGAATATACAACATTGTCTCTTGTAAGAATTAATGATTATAACCATACGATAGCCATATTAAATATAACGAATACAACAACACAATGGGCTATTAATGATTTAAACCAAACGACGGAAAATGTAAATAAAGACACGTCTTTACCTTTGGCAATTACTGATTATGATACGATAGAAAATGCAGACGTAAATATATCACTACTTGTAACAACAGGTAACAATTACACGAGCCACAATGTTAAAAAAGATACGCCGCTATCTTCTCTCGGAATTGACGATTATACCCATACGATTGAAAAAATAAATATGAAGAATACAACTGCTCAATGGGCTTTTAACGATTTTATCCAAACGACAGAAAATGTAATAGAAAACACATTATATCCTTTGAGGAGTACTGATTATGATCATACGATAGAAAATGTAGATATAAACATATCATCTTTTCTAGCAGATAACGATTCCAATCATATAAAACTCAAAATAAACGAAGATACAACACTATCTCCTGTGGGAATTAACGATTATAATCATAGGAAAGTAAAAGAAAACATAACGAATACAACAACACAATGGACTATTAGCGATTTAGAACAAGCAACGGAAAGTCTAAATAAAAACACGTTATCTCCTTTTACAACTACTGATTATGATTATACTATAGAAAATGCAAATATAAACATATCATTTCTATTGGTGGATGACGATTCTAATCATGAGAACCAGCAAATCATCCAAACAACAGAAAATGTAAATCAAAACACGTTATATCCTTTAACGAGTACTAATTATGAAAAAGTAGATATAAACATATCACCTTTTCAGGCAGTTAATGATTCCAATCATATGAACCTCAAAGTAAAAGAAGATTCAACTCTATCTCATGTGGGAATAAATGGTTTTAACCATACCACAGTAAAAGAAAATACAACAACACAATCTGTAATTAACAATTTTCATCAAACAACGGAAAATTTAAATATAAACACGTTATCTCCTTTGGAGATTACTGATTATGATTATGCAATAGATAATGCAAACGAAAATGTATCATTTCCATTGACAGTTGACGATTCTAATAATTTAGAACATAATGTAAGAGGAGATACATTAATATCTCCGGTGGCAATTAACGATTACACCCATATGACAATAATAGCAAATATTACGAATACAATACCTCAAGGGGATAGTAACGATTTCATCCAAACGACGGAGAATTTAAATATAAATACGTTATCTTCTTCAGCGATTACTGATGGCTATACAATAGAAAATGCAGACATGAACATATCATATCCTTTGGCAGTTAACGATCATACGAACGAAAATGTAAAAGAAAATATAACAATGTCTCCTGTGTGGGTTATTGATAATAACTATACGATAATAATAGCAAATAATACAACGAATTCAACATCTCAAGAAGAATGGGCTATTAACGAATTTAAAGAAAGGTCGGAAAATGGGTATGAAAATACGTTACCTTCTTTAATGTTCAAAGATTATGAATATACGACAGGAGACACAAATACAAAAACAACGTCTCCTCTGTTGGATAACCAAATAACAGAAAATGTTATCGAAAAAGAAACATCTATGCCAGTTAAGCATCATAACAATACGTTCCAAAATGTGAATGAAACCACATCATTTTCTTCCATGTTGATTACCAATAATAATAATTCAATATTAGTAGAAAACACAGATAAATTAACATCTCAATTGACAACTAGTAATTTTTATCAAACAACGGAATCTTCTCTTTCTTTTCTAGCAAATAACAATACTAACAATACAAATAAAAATATTAGTACCTCGCTTTGGACGATCAACGAATCTAAACAATTAACAGATAAAGTAAATAAAAGTTTATCTGATTCCTTGATGGTTAATAATTATAATTATAGTATAGGGAATGCCACTAAAAATATGACAAAAATAAAACATAATTTAACAAAAGACGTAAATGAATCTATGATATTATCTTCTATTGGCGAATATATTTTTACTACTGAACACGTAAATAAGAAAATGCCAGATTCATTATCATCTCGTATTAATAATACGATAGGAAATATAAAGTTAAATAAAACATTATTTCCAATTGTTACTAATAATACTGATTCTACAGCAATAAATCGTAAAACTACAACAGTTGATGATAATATCTATCTAAGAGAAATCGTAATTAAAAATATGTCTGCTACTACAGTTAAGAAATTGAAAGACAATATAATCCCTACAAAAATTGATATCCTGGGTAATCCAACCGATGCTCTAAACATAAGTTTATGGTCTTTACTGGTACCTAATAATAATTCAGACAAAAATAATACAAATACGTCTACTGTGACAATCAAAGCTGACTTGGATCTACACAAAAATATAACTAGCTCTTTAAAAAACAATAGAAATGATAATGTGACATTTTCTGCCGGCTCAATCAATACGACAATAAATAGTCAGTCTCATGGGGTAGAAAACACAAGTGATGATATGTCAAGTTCTATAATAACTAGTAACAATTATACGAAAGGAAATATAACTGAAACCAAATTATTATCTTTTTTAAATAATAATCCACAAAACAAAATAATTACGAATGAAAATGTGCCACCCTCAATGTTAATGGAAGTCAATGGAAATTCAATGAGAAATGCGCTAGGTGATATAGGAAAATTGACAGAAACAGTATCCAAAAATACATCTTCACAAGCAATAAATGATAATAATAATGTAATGGCCAACAACAACAATTCTCATAAAATACAAAGTTTAGAAAAAAATGTGATATCTTTACCACTGGATAATCAAGTATTAAATAATACAACGCTTTCTGCAATAAGCGCCAATCAGAATTTAACAGAAAATATAATTGAAAATACATGGTTTTATCCAGTAAATTACAATCCAGTAGAAGTCGTAAGCGAAAAAACATCTTATGTTGCAAGTGATATAGATAATCATACATTTAATATTAATGATAATGATAATACCTCTTATTCTCTGTCAATTAAACAACAAATTAATTTTATAGAGAATATAGAAGTCAGTATCTCGCCTATTCCAGTATTTAATACAACAAGCACTTCAACAGACTTTACGGGCACGAATGGTCCTGAGCAAATCACAAACGGTAGAGACGCAACACAAGATAACAACACGTCTTTTGTAACATATGACTTCGGAACTAGTGTAAAAGCAAAATCTATTACCGAAACAAAGGAATTTCACCAATTATACAATAATTCACTTAATAGATATATAACTACGCCATCTGTCGTATTATTCATCAACTATAACTACACGAAAGAAATTAATCCAAATAAAAATACGCCATCTTCTCTGGTGATCAGGAATAACAATAGAACAATAGGAAATGTAAATATTTCGTCTTCGGTTTCAGTAAATTATATATCTAGTCCAATGGAAAGCCAAAGTATTTCACCTCCTTTGGTGGTAAGTAATATTGATTTAGTTAAAGGTACCGATAAGGAAAGGTCTTCTTCTACGGTGAATGATTTTGGCAATTTGTTGACGAAAACGTCAACGTCATCTGTGATAAATGATCTTACTAGTTCAACAGAAAATGCAAATATGAACAGGCTACCTCATGTGTTAGAAGTCACAAGTAAAAATACGTCTTCTATAATAATTAATGAGGATAAATATGTTAGAAAGATAGTGAATGAAAATATATCATCTTTGATAGCTACTGGCGCTTTGGGTATGACGGATGATGTAAATAGAAATATATTGTCGTATCCGGAAAATACCAGTAAAGAAAATTACACAATAACTGCTTCAGCTACAGAAGAGTTTGGAAATCCAATAGATACACGATTTATGTCTTCACAGGCTACAAACGATTTTAATAGTATGACTGAAAATGTTTCTACGATTTACTCATATCTTTTACCAAATGATGATAATATTATTTTATCAAACAATAACCTTAAAAATACATCATTAACTAGTAAAACGACAAAACTCACTAATAACCAAATAATCTCTTCCAGTATACCACTTAATGAGCATGGAGATTCAATTGATACAAGTGCACTTACCACAATTCCTGATATTGCTGATACAACATCATCTTTAAGCGTAAGCAAACCCGTTAAAAAAGCCTTTAGACAATCTACCATCAGTGTTTATCAAAACATACTAACAAAAACTGACAGTGCCACAGATTATCAAAAGTTATTTGAACCAATAACTTCATTTTCAAATTATGATCTACCAAAAACCCCCAGCAGCACAACTAAGCAGAACCCCAACACTAAATTAGAGGAGATCACTAAAAGATCTAACTATGATGAAATGTTTGAAGAAAAGGAAGTTCTAACAACACCGTCACTATTATCAATAAAGAATACAGATGAATTTAATTTGTTAACTCTAATCAAGCCAATACCAGATAAATATGATAAAGATAATAAAATATCTGATGTAAGTACTACTTCAGTTACTGACTTAGGTTTTTCGGTTTCTGATATTCACCCAATAATATCTACTACTCAAAATATAAACAAGAAAAGTTTAAGTCATCCAATACAATTTGTAACGTCAGAGTATATAAAATCAAAATCAGAAAATGAAGTAACTACAGCCTTAAATTTCGAGAAAGTCGTTATCAATGATTCGACTGAAAAGTCGAAAAATTCCGAAAAAAATGATACACGAACAGAAAGTATAGTCCCAGTCCATAACCAATTGCTTATTGATGCTGATGCTGAAACCATTTTTCCACAAAGTACTAGTAGTTTTAATAATCACGAAGCGCAATTAGCTACAACACTTGAAAGTACATTGTATCGTATACAAGACACCACAGAATCATCCACATTAACAAACTCTACCTTATATTTAGGGTCAATTACTAAACTACCATCTACGGAACCGTTATCAAAGAATTCAACAAAAACCTCTGTAACAGCGGAAGACATCACTCTGAATAAAACAGTTCTGCTAAATAAGACAGAAACACTAACAAACAGGAGTTTAGGTGACTTGAATATTCAATCAGTTGATAAAACGATTACTAAATCAAATACAGGAATATCTGATATCAAAGGACCCAACATTTTAATAAGAAAATTAAATTTTACCAATAGCACTTTTTGTTTAAGTCGTCCTAATGGTAGATATTCCGACCAAATGAATTGCTCTAAATTTTATATGTGTGTGGGAGCAATTACGCCACTTGTTGGAGAATGTCCTCCTAATACAGTTTTCAGCGATATAAAATCGCGGTGTACGAAAAACTTGTCCCATTGTGTAAGAAACAATCAATTCAAATGTTCAGCGAATGGAAGATATTATGATATATTTCTGAAGAATACTTATTATATTTGTGTTTGGAATAAACATCATTACATTAAATTTAAATTTCAATGCCAGAATGGGTATAGTCTCAACAAAACTGTTATTCAATGTATACCAGATCAAAAAAGTGCAAACACGTCATCAGAATATGACTCAAGTAAAGGTAAAGATAAGGATTCAAAAGAAAATAGTTCTCAAGTAAATATTGAATTTAAATGTGAGCGCGAGGGAAAGTTCGCACATCCAAGCAGCTGTAATAAATATTTCGTTTGCTCCAAGAATACTAAATCTGAGTTTCGCCGAAGAGTTAAGAGTTGTGATCATGATGAAGTATGGCATAAAGAAAAACATAAATGTGTAGACGAAGACAGTTACGAATGTAAAACAAATACTTAAGATTCGATTTTCATTCAAAAAGCGATACACAAATGTTACTAGACAATAATATTTAAGAAGATTAATAACAAAATAAACTTTCATATAGAAAAAACAAATAAATCAAAATAAGAAAAAAATAATTTTGAATGGTTTATTATTTCTACTCGTATTTGAAAGTTTGTGATAAAAATACAATACACAAATCATTAAAAAAACAATACAAAAAGTGTTAAAATCCTTGTTTCATCTGTATGCATGCATACTTAATAATTATAGATTTAAAAAATATATTTGGATGGTTTAGTGGTTAGCATATCAGCCCTGTACGCTGGAGACGTGGATTCAATCCCCATAGGCGCCGTAAAAAATTTATTTCGTTCTTAACATTTTTCTGAATATATTTTGTTCATCGCTTATTGTATAGAAATCGTGTCAGCTAAAGTAAAAAATATTCTGTATTTAGTTGTAATGGATTTCCGCAAAGTAACGCCTAATAATAAAAAAAATATGTCGATAGGTAAAAATATTAGGTTATATAATATTTATTGCTATTTTTAAATTACATTGTAATAAATAAGATTTTTTAGAACTAATAGAGATTTCTTTTGTTTTTATTAAAAGGACTATTTCCGACTGTAAGTATTTTAAGTACCTATGTTTATTGATATTTATGAACTGATTTTCAAAATTCGTATTTTTTGTTTAAAAGGATACACTTCCAAGTCCCATTAAATTTTGTAGAATCTACGTAGTTTTAAAGACTATTTTTTGAAGTTTTGCTGCGTTTGAAATATAAAATGGATTATTGCACAAATATTAAGAATGTACTAAATCAATGGCAATACCAATGGCGTAGCCAAGTGGACAAAGGCTTCGATTCATATAGGAAAGAATCGGGTCCTCACCCCTTCTTCAGAGGTAACTTTTTTTATATAAGAGGAGGCAAACGGGCAGGTGGGTCACCTGGTGGTAAGTGATATCTGGTTTTACCCGAGTGCGTCAGGAGGGTTATGTTATTTGAGCGTGTATGTCTATTTCTAAGCGTGGAATAGGTAAGTCGGTGGATATCTGTCCGGGAAAGTTACCATACCATACATTCTGTGTTAGTCCGAGCTTCTTTGGATTTCTGCCAGGCAGCTTATAAAAGGCGACAAGCCGCTGCGAAATTATTTCACCTAATTAAAGGTGTTAGTAAATATTTGTAAAATAAACCATCTGCCTTCCTTCCAGCCAACTCGTAGAGGGCGTTACTATCACTAACATCGTGTGATTTGACTAGGCGGTAGAGTTTCCCAGCGGCTCGCCTGGTTTGATTCCACCGTCTTACTTATTCCTGCCGCTATAACGTCAGAGCTTGTTGCTTGCGTCAGTGTCATTGACGTGTTCCGGTTTGAAGGGTAAACTTACTTCGCACGAGGTCTAACATCTAGGCTTCAGGTTGGCCCATATACGCACAATTACCGCCTTTGGTGTCTAGAGGCAGCGTGAATTTGTTCTGCGTCTGCTTGTATGCCTTCTAATATTATAAAATATTGTTTTAGCATCCATAGAAAGGACGATTATATAAATTTATTGTGATTTAATAAAGAGTTGACGTATTCTAACCCATTATTACAATGTTAATATAATATAAAAATGTTTTTCAGATTATTATGAGTAACCATAACATTGCCCGGGATTAGAATGTGCCCAAAGGGGCGATTGGCTTGACATCTATCTCATCATGGGCCCTAGTACCATGGCTTATCGTGGGTGTTCTAGTATATCTACTGGACTTACGAGTCATGGAGATACTAGCACACCTCTGCCTACCCCTTCGAGGATAATAGGCGTGAAGGTACTACTAATATTATAAATTCGAAAGTAGCTTCATCTCTCTGTTATGCTTTCCGAAAGCGTTGAAAAGATTTCGATGGAATTTGGTACGGAGATAGATCAGACTTATAGAAAGGACCTAAGCTATCTTTCTTAACCAAAAGGCTTGAATGGATTGCAATAGATGCGTTCGAATGAATGAATGATGCAAGTTCGTCATTGTAGGCGATAACGCTATAAACCTTAGTGTTTAGGATCTAGACCGTACCGCTAGCCGAGTGGTAGCGTAGTTGCTTTACCATGTCGACTTATAGCAAGGCTCGGGTTCGATTTCCGACGTGGGCGGGTGTGATGAACATAGACGTTCGCATTTTCTGGGCGTTTATTAAATTTATTCTGGTATTTATGTATTACATATTTCTATGTATAATATCGTTGACTAACACACAAGTAAATAATTTACTTGCTATGGGGTTAGATCAATATGTGTTATGTGTCCAGAGATATTTTTATTTATTTATTTGATAGAAAGTAAAAAAGTTGGTATAGTACTATCTTGAGTACAGGGACGGTTTAATAATACAAAAGTTTGTAGGCAAAATATTATCGAGCAATTCATGTTTCAGTGTAAATTTTAACAGATATTTATACATTTATTTGTTGCATATTTCTACATTTTAGCGTAGAATATTTGTATTTTTCTTTATCAGACTACATTAGGCCTAAAACCCTGGCCTTAGGACCGATATACCTATAAAATCTATGATAATATGACGGGTGGTCTTTTCAAATACAAAACAATAAAATAAAAAAAAACATGTTTAAAGTCACATTCATTCTTGAAATATCTATGGAACCAAATTTGAAATATCCTCTCAAAGATAAACATAGCATCGGTCTACAAATGACGGAGTTCTGAGGTATCAAACATTTAACAACGCAAGCTAATTGAAAACATGCCTTTGGGAAGTCGGATGAAAATAGACACGGCGAACTGTGTGCTTATTCACTGTCATTTCATAAAAGTAACTGTGTCGTACGAACGGACAAATATCACATAAAATTATAAGGGTTTTTGACAATTGGCCACAAAACCCTGAAAATGTATTTTATAAAGAAAGCACGCGGGCAGAGCCATAGCAAACAATTAGTAAATGATATTTTTTGCACGGTCATAATATGTTAAGTATACATTTCCCTATCACGCCAGGAGATGACTAACACGGATGCTGGGTTTAAATGAAGCAGTTATTAATGTACATTTGCATAAAAAAGTAAGATGTCACTGAGAAAGACCGCATTTGATTAAAGTTTCAATTTTCCAGAGAATTTTATTCTGGGTATATATATACCTATATTTTTTAAACATCAAATAATAAATTTCCCTAGACAATTACGCATATTGATCCATCCCTAAAGTATGCAAATTATTTGCTTGTGTTGTGTATGTTAGTCAACAATATTATACATAGAATAAATTTTATAAACACCCAAACCCAGAAATGCGAACGTCTATGTTCATCACACAAACGCCCGCCCCCGTCGGGAATCAAACCCGAGTCACGCTATTCGTCGACGTGGTCAGCTACCAGCGAGACGGTCGGGAAATAATTTACATGAGGTTAAAATTCGAGCAAAATGCACACCCCAAATTGGCAGGTAATTTCACTTGTATTAAATATCATCACGCCCATATACCTGAAATTTGGCAGAGTTCAATACTAATATACACGATTAGCCGACCATATTACAGGTGGCACCTATGTGACAGGTGGCAAGTCCGTCGTCATATCAAGCACAAATCCAATCCACACAACGTTGGGATTCATCAGAAAAACTGAAAAAACTAATAGACCAATTTGTTTGAACCGGGAATCGAAACCTGGACCTCGTGCGTTGAAATCGGACACCGACCACTCGACTTTATGGTAAATTAGCTTATTCATCGTATTCTTTAAAAAAATATGGTTTAAACGTTTATACAGCGTTTTTATATTGCTACCATATAACAGGGCTTGATTTTAATCATGTAAACATTCTAATGAAGGCAATCATAAACAGCTTCTTGTGAAGAAACCATTTTTTGTTTTCTGTTTGAAAATATGGTGTAGTCAATGGCTTTTACTCGATCGTAATCATTCGATAGACGATGATAATAATCACAGATTTTTCGCTAAATATATTCGCCATGAAAACGTAGAGCTGTTTGAATAATTGTTATTGTTTGAATTGGAGTCTACTACATAAAATTATGGTTTATACGTTTGCACAGCGTTTTTATATTGCTTCCATATAACAAAGTTTGATGTAAACCATGTATACATTCTAATGACTTTGTTAAAAGACAATCATAAATAGCTTCTTATGAAGGAATCACTTTTTATTTTCTTTTTAAAAATATGGAGTAATCAATTTGGCTTGTACTCGATAGTAATCATTCGATAGACGGTGATAATAATCACAGATACTCAACGTAATATATTCGCTATGCGGCTTTGATAAAACGTGGAGCTGTTACTATTGCCACCGTTTTAATCGTAGTTAGTGACAAATTGGTATTTTGTAGGAAGGAAAATGTATTTAAGACATTTTTTGGTAACATCAATTTTATCTATACGAGTAATAAAAGTGTAGAAGGGTGAATTCTATACATTGAAGATATTTTCAAAAAAAATAGTCCAGACCGCTAGAAAAGGGAGAGCAGAACATTTTTGAGATTTTCAGATTTGAAAATCTCAAGCTGTCTGTCTGAAGACAGACAGCTGTCTGATGGTCTGTTTGTACCCCGGCCGCGGTTTGCCCCTAACCTACAAGAAAAATAATATTTAAAAAAAAATGTCGATTTGCCCATTCCATGCGAATTAAATTCGTGCGAATCATCCAATCGTCACTATATAAGGAGCAGCAGAATTACTGTATAGCTTATATTCAGCACATTAGCCGAGTAAAACTGCACTAAATCTGGTCATTGGAAGCTTGCGAGTATTATATATATTTTACTATTACCGCGATAATCACCGCTGGTAATAACTATAAAATGAATGTTGTCGTGTTTTTACATATTTTTTTGCTGTCTGGTTAACAATAAAAATACATTTTATTAATTATATTAATTATATCATTTTTTTGATTAAAAAGGAACACTATTGTATTGTTATTCTTTTGTTTCGTTAGTGACTGAGAATGACAGGGAATTTCAAATATAATTGGATAACAAAATATGAGCCAAAGAAATTACATACATATGTAAGTTTGTGTTATGCACCTAAAGATGTCAGATAAAATTTATAATTTCCATCATCGGCACTTGGTGGAGAAAGTATTTACTGTTATAAATTATTAAAAATATATAATGTTAAAAATATTATTAATTTACCTGACATAATATTTATATATCAGGTAAATTAAGAATATTTTTAGCAATATATTCGTTTGGCAACGAACTTGCCACCCGTCATTACATGGGACCTAATATCGTCGGCTAATCGTGGGTGTATATTAGTATGTACACTCTACCTACCCCTTTTTATCGGTTTTATTCTTTTTATCGATTACGTATATATCGATCAATCCCCACAGGCGCCGTAAATTTTTTTCGTTCTTAACAGTGTTTTAACTAGAGTAAAAGTTTTCATCACATCTCTCTCTCCCCCCTCTATATATATATATATATATATAGAATATATAGCGCTATATTTGGCTTGATTAACCTGGACGTTTTTTTAAAGTGACACACGCAAACGAAGTCGCGGGCAACAGCTAGTTCTAAATACTAGACACGACACGATGAATACTTGTTGAAGATTATAAATTTTTATTTGTGACATCGTAAGGTTTAAGATCTCCCTGCCCCTTGCCTTATTTCGTTAACCCCCTCCCCCCACCTTAATGTGTGACGTAATTTATGGATTGCCCCTTACTGACAAGACACCTGGCGAACGAAGTAACGGGTAAAATCTACTGAATAAAATACCAAATTCGCATTTTGAAGGTAACATTAGATATAAATCTAGAAATATAAAATTTAACTTTAAAAATCATATATTTATAAAGACGTGTAAAAATAAAAGACAATTACAAACACATTAAGGCCTCATGTTGGTCCCGATAAGAACTGTAGTTGCATCCGTTTTAAATACATTACTTTGTAAATACACATATTTTTTAATATGAGTCACTAGTTATTTAAACTCACGAGTTGTGTACGCACAACATAAATTATTTACAGCAGTTGACAGTAAGGGATTTGCCTTTACGTACTGTTAACTTCTTCCTGTTTTTTTTTTCGAAATGACAATAGTTGCCAGCCAGAGTGGCTTCGCAACGTCACCGGACTTTTTGGGCGAGCAGA
>DVZN01000267.1:0-14639 GCA_018237365.1 Caria ino melicerta
TTTCATCAAAATCGGTCAAGCCGTTTCGGAGGAGTATGGCAACGAAAACTGTGACACGAGAATTTTATATATATAGAAGATATTGGTAATATCTATTTTTAAAAATCGTGAATAAGCTTATAGACTCAACTGATGGTAAGTGTTGACCAGTATCTATGGACGCATTTTCCACACCAAGGGTAGATCTTCAAGGAGGGAATATTCTTTTATTTTCGCCAGTAAATGGTACCATAAAGATGTGGTGCGTGGCAGTACATATTAAGATGGTAACGACAAAATATTAAATTAATGCCAAATTAAACCGGTACCTAAGTATATCGTTCGTAAGGTATAGTAATTATGATTTACGCTATATGCTTCTATTTGATTTTAATTTATCTTTAGATATTATATTTAGATCTTTAATATTCGCTCAACATTTTTGCCTCAGTAACAGAATAATTGCCTTTTCTTCTGTAATCCAAGATTAATAATTTGATAATTCTAAAGATAAATCATTATCAAGGTCTTCTCTTTCAAGGAAGATTTTAAGATAATTAGATTTAATTCTGAGAAAATTGTGTTTTGTTTATATTTTAAAATACATTTGCAGAGGAAACATTTTCATTATGATATTCATTTTATTTATTTTATTGCAAGCGTTGACCCATATTAACATACTGCCGGCATCATGTAACGCTGATATCGTAAAGTCTTTGAATCTATTGTCATTTTAAATTCAAATTGTTGTGATGTAAGTCTCTTTTGGAAGTTTGCGAATGTCAATAATAACGTTCCGGTCCCCAGCAGTCGGCGCGGCGAAAATAGTCGCCAACTATTAATATGAGCGCTAGCTGCACTGCCCTTGAATCGGGACGATCACCTCGAGCACACTCCCGCGCCGCACACTGACGCGTTAGAAACAAACACACGCAAACGTTATCGCGATGCAGTGCAACTAACGACGCAACGATTATTTTAATTTCCATTTCGTTTGCATGCATGTACATAACTAGTGGACTATGCTTGTGTTTTAAGCACATTTAGATTGCTCAGTGGTCGTTATAAGGTATTAGTTAATGCGCGTGTCTAGCCTGTCGTGCGCACACATACGACAGATTCAGGTCACTATGATAAATAGAAAAAATAGATATCGAGAGCGTAAAGCAAATATCTTACAATGCCTTTCGATCGTTAAGTAAAATGCTTGACATAATAAAAAATATATATTTTATTGACGCTTTGCCACTCATCATATTCGTTATGTTCTCAGTTACGTTATACGGTAATTTAACTAGTAGACGTGTTAAAACCACAATTAATAAAGTTATATTTGCAAGGATTCGTGTGGCATCTATACTAGCATGGCATTTTAAAGAATTTAATCTATTGACCAATAACTCAAGGTTTTAACGCTACGATGCCTTTATTCCATTGTTATTCAACATTGTTAATAATTGTGGTTGATTTTACTATTGTGACTATGCTCAGCTAATGATATGAAAAAAAAACCCATTTAAAATATGTTACTTTAAGTTCTATGGAAATACTTGACACTTTTTCTGCCTTATCTGAGGGTTAGTTATAAAAGAAGGAAAAATTCTTTAAAAATTTCTTATTTAGTTGACGCTTATTGAGTTTTCTTTGCCATTTGCAAATAATATCATGTTATCACCAAGAGTTCTAGACTAGTTTAGTTCTAGATTAGTTTCGCAATTTTGGATCGCCCGGATTGGTACCACCGCCTTACTTGTTACTGCTGCCATGACGTCAATGATCGCCGTTGAATTGTTTTGTTTGGAAAGTAAAGTACCTACCTAGTAAACTTACTGTTGCACGAGGATCAACTTCTTGGCCTTTGGCTTCTTTAAGTGGCGTGTTTCCTGCCTGCCCGTTTGCCATATAATATAAAGTAAAAGAAAATTTTAATTCATATTCAAAAAATAGCAATCTGTAAGTGATAACACTATGTTGTAGTCGCAAATTTATGTCAAAGAATGTCGCCGGGGATTTAGTATTTAAACTAACCCTTCTATTTGTATAATATAGAAAATTGAAAAACCGATTACTCTTTAATAGTGCAAAAAATTTCGAGACGCTATTGATTTTTAAATAGCAAGTTGGTTGAGCTTGAGACTGCTGTTAAAGCTGCTGTTAATAAACTACTTATATCCTGCCTAAAAGGCAAGCCTTCTACTATATAAGTCTCTAGAATTAAATGCAAATTGTCTTGATATTTAGTTGGTATGAACATTAAACTATATTATGAAACTCACTTCCAATGTATTATATGAGGAAGTAAACGCGCATCAATAAAGATACTGCCAGTAAAATCGATAATTGTATCCTTATCGCTCAAGAGTGATTTCCGCTACGCTAATACGAATTTCACTAATATGAAACAATGCTCATTAATATTACAAAACAATATGACATGTATGTATAATAATTGGAGTTGTCATTGCCGTGTATTATATAGCTATCAAAGAATTAATTTAAAGGTAAAAAAGGCTTGAAAGGTATGCAAACATGCTTGCGTTTGCAGTACAATTTATTATTATTATTTCTGGTCTCATATAGTCATCTCGTGAGATTAAGACTATACGTAGAATTTCATACAGTGGAAGCTTATTCCACGGTTAAGCTCAACCAACTAACGTTTCAGAAACATCTAGAGTCTAGACAGACTTGGGACAAGATTAAGTTCGTGTGCATTATTTTATCATATTTTATCTGTACCTACTTATTCGTTGATTATTGATACTTTACTGGCTATTATAAATACAAATAAAAAATACATTATTTTTTGTTAGATTTAACGTCTTTATGTTTTTCCGTGCAAATTTATCACACATTCAGACATGCAGAGAACTAGATAAGAAGGCTAAATTTGTTTTTTTTTAATACACCACCTGTTCTAAGCAAGGACATTTGTCTTTTACGTTTTAATGCATATGTTCGTATACACAAATCAGGTTTAGACTGCCCAATCCGAGTAGGAAGGTCGCGTTTCGCCAGTGGCTGACAATGGCGCCGGTGCCGCGTTTCGCAATCGTTTGCAACATCGAAATTTCGTGTGTGGTTACTGCAATACCCGCTATACGCTTTGTACACTTCCAATGTGTGTTCCCAGCGACTTTATGTTCAACGCTTTAATTAATTAATTTTGTTCCTTTGTTATAATTAGATTTAAGAATGATATGCTGATATTGTTGGGAAAACTCCAACGATTGTGTTGAATCCAACCTTCACAAAAATCACAACTTGAATATTGAGCCGTTTACAACTTTATACAAGACTACATAATTTATTGAGGTAGACGAAAGAATGCTACATGAAATATGATTTAGTGTATGAGTAGAAAATACTATCTGTAGAGGTAGTAGTAGTTCTTTTTTTTAAAATGCTAATGACTCTAAAACATAAGTACCCACAAACAATGACGTATCCACAAATGTATGTATATATTATGATAATGAATGTTATTCTGTATATTATTTTTAACGACAGAAACAACATACATACCTAAATAGTTATAATGTTGTAAATGTCACGGAAGCTGCGATTATTAACCCGAAAAATTCAACAATTTTGTACAAATATGTAATCTATTATTTTTTATTATTTAGTTACAGTTCTGGAAGGTTCCTCCCTCAATAGATATGTATATTGATCATTCTTATACTCTATAACATACAATTTAATTTTGAAGCGTAATTGCAAAGTAAAGTTGTTTCTTATCAAAGGTTACGGTAGATCAAAAGAAATCCATCAATATTAACTGTTCGTATTTATAATATTGTTAGTGATCAATTTAATTTTGCCGAGCTAAACATGGCTCGTTTTGCAGATTTCTCTACGTTAAGATATTAATGGATATGCCTACATTCTTTTATTTCAACATAGTTAAATTATCTAAGAAATGGGTGAAAACTCAATATCTTGGTGGCTTTGGTGTAGCGGCTACCATGTCAGCCCGGTACGCTGGCAACGTGGATTCAATCCCCACTGGTGCCGTAAAATTTTTCCGAACCAAAACCGATTGTGAAAAACGATGTAATGTCCAATTATAAAAAAATGTGAATTTTATCATAACGATAAACTCAGTTGATAGGTGCATGAAATGTTACCTAAAAAGGGCATTACAATCGACGTCATCGATAAAAGAACAATAACGTTGAATTCGACGGATGCTGGCTACAGCGGTTTGGTGTAGTGGTTAGCATGTCGGCCCGGTACGCTGTTCAATCAAGTTCAATCCCAACAGGCGCCGTAAAGAAATTTCGTTCTTAATATTTTTGTGATTTCCCGAAGCTTAGACACTCAAAACCGTATCAATATCTTAATAAAAATGAGAATACTTAGTATACTAATATTAATCCCTATTACTAGTATTATTTTTTTATCAATAATCTACGGAGAACTATTTTTACACTTCAGCTATCGCGTCTGTTCTTAGATTTTGATTTTAAATGAATTTTTATTAAAAATATTTAAGTATTATTTATTGGTCGAGTGGAATCGGTGTCCGACTTTACTCACAAGTTCCCAGGTTCGATTCCCGGATCGGGTAACTTATCCCATAATTTTTTCAGTTTATTTGAAAAAAAATCAATGATTTTGCCAGATTGGATTGGCTTGGATTTGTACCCGATATGGTGACGAGCTTACCACCTATTAAATCACGGGACCTAATATCCTCGGCTAATCGTGGGTGAATACTCGTGTGTACCTCTCTCTGCCTACCCTTTCGAGGATATATGGGCATGACGATATTTATTTATTTAGTTTGAAAAATAAGGACGATGTAAAGGGATATGACACGTAATTGTGATACTCTTCCTGTCCGTCGTTGTGATATTTCTGGAGAACCTTATCGGTTCCGTTTCATTCGAGCGCTTTTTTATTGATAGCAGTTTTTTCATGATATATTATTTGCAGTATGGTAATGTCAAAACATTACAAACATTGGTGCGTCTATTGTTTAGAACGTCAATAAATTCTAAATCATATCATTATAACTATAATCACTTAGTACAATTTTATAATCTGATTATTATTCTAGCTAAAATAATTAATATATTTATCTTGGAGTGTCTAATTATAGAACTATATATTTTTAAAGATATAATATTTTCATCGTTATTTGACTTATTTCAATTTTACAAGATTAACGTTTCTGATTTACGAGTAACGCGCTTTTTAATTAAAGCCCAAAACCTATTATTTGCAGGTAACATAATTTTTTGGGTTCCTATTTCTTGTTTTAATGTCGTATAGATTTGTCTATTCTTTGTAATAATTTTGTTGACACTGATGGTAGTGAAAACCCACATTCTTTATTAGAGAAATTTAATTACTCATCATTAAGTGCAATTTAAAAAATAAATTATGCAGCAACTACATAGTTGTCTTCTATTACATATTCAAGCGGCACTGTGAGAAATATGTTGAATATTTTATTTTGAGTTAATAGTATTTAATTGAAATGCAACAATCGAAAGTGGTCGTTTCGAATGCGCCGGGAACCGCTGCGTACGCGCGCCGCATACGGTGCGCTCGTGCGTCGGCGCTCACTAGTTTTTGCATCTTTATATTAGGAGCACTGACCTTGTACAATGTCAAATAGCTGAGGACAGGCGCGCCAAGCTGTGTTTCTCGACGATGCACCGCCTTGCCAACTGGTTCCCGACTAGGGATGCGACGTGTTTTATCCTTATCGATATTTCTGTTTATCTTTCTATCGTAAATACCTGTCTGAGATCAAGCGGCTAGCTTTTAATTTAATAACCTTTAAGTGGTTAAAATTTTTAATACCTTCTTCGTGCAAAGCACGTAATAATAAAGTTGATAATGTTATTTAAATCTTATATATTTGCACATATTGTTATAATGTGTAAAATTTATACCTTCCTACAACAAAATATACGTAACTACTCTGTAGATATATAATATGTACCTACAAGTTCAAGTGGTTATGCATAGTTGGTAACAATAACTATCAATAATAATTTCTGTGACATTAAATCATAATGTGGTTGCCTAAAACGTACCTAAGCCATGTCAAGTAACACATTTAATGAAAGTGCTAAAACACGATAAAATAATGAAACACAAGAGCAATGACGAAAAAGGGGCTGAAATTAAAACGCAATTAATTATGAAGTCCGTAAAAATGCAAACACGTAAGTTTTATCATATATCAATCTGTGTAACGGATAATTCAGACATCTTGAATTAATCGCTGTATTTATAAAGCTTCGTGTGCGCTGACATGGACTTCTTTTTGTAGTAACAAATACAATCGCAACTTATTAAAAGTCGAAATAATTTGCGGATTTAATGTGGCGTTTTAAAATTTCGAGTAAAGGCCAATTGGCTGTTCGCCAGAGGGCGCGAAAACACGTCCCGGAAGTTAGGTTGGAACGAGGAATAATAGCCGCTTAAAATATTTGCTAATTGTTATGTTTGGGTTAGAAACCACACATGCTGTGATTTTTATATTTATGACAATAGTTCATTTACTTTGCAATTTTTTGTTCAGTTAGTAAAAATAATTAGGTATCTAAAATACCGTCTGTGGTTATTTTCGACTATGAGGAAGGCAAGAAAATATTTTTAGAAAGTAGTATTAAGTATTTTGAGTAAATGACAATAATATAACTTCGTCTACAGAAAATAACTTCGCTTTGGCTATCCTATCTATACGTACCTATGAGCAGGTATCCAACTAGTGTATTTTAAATCTTTAAGCTTTAGTGCCAATCATATGGACTTGTAACATTCATAATTTTTATTACTTTAAATATTTTAAAAGCGTCTGCCCATTTGTACATTTGGTTTAAAAACACATAGTAGACACGTAATCGTAAATCGATATGTTTATTATGGTATTACCTATCCACATATAAGTGCTGCGATATTCACAGAGAACTATTACATATGTTGACGAGTTTGATTCATGTTTGGTTACTGTTCCAATATGAGTATGCCCACCTACATCCTATTAGTAGGTGTTTATAGTTGTTAAGTAACTTTTAATAACTATAAATACAATTTAATATATGTACATATAAATAAATAACCGAATTATTTGTACATAACAAGTTTCTAATTATGTATTATGTATGTACATATACATTTTAATTTCCTTAAAATAATATGTCCGACGTAGTTCAAATATATTAGCACGATACTACGTTTCCCTAAATTCCCAGCGCGTACGCAAAGGCAAAGGTGACCTTCCGGGTGGGGCGTTCACCGCCAGGTCACCTTACCGCCTCCTACAGTCGCGGCTCTTCCAAACAATAGCATTGTTTCGTTTTCAATTTTAGTCTTACGTTTTCATAATTTACCTAATTATTTCTTCATATAATTAAGTAATTTTTGTTTGAAATAGTATTATGTCTTCTAATCTTACAGCATTGATCTCTTTATATCATGTAAACATTTGCAGAGTTTATATGTACCTACTTAATAGGTAAACATAAACAAAGAAATTGTAAATAAATTAAAAATTAAATGATTTTTGGGAGTTATTAAGCTGAAATAAATGGAAGCTATTTCAAACCAGCCTTCTGTTGGTGTTAGTCTATGCATTAGACTTTTCTCGGATAACTTAGGATATGAACTTGGCACATAAATGACCGTCATGTTTCCAACGAAGCCAGAGAATGAGACATGTAGACTAGACTACTGGTACATCCACGACATTAGGCCGTAGTGAAAATAGTTCCCAACTAATTCATATATTTTCACTGTTGCTTAGCAGTTAATGGCCTCATATCCTATTGATTCTGTTCTGTATCAGTTCTGTTCTTAGAGATATGATTTGATGACAAGCTTTAAAACTATTTTTTAATCGTAAAGATTCTGGAATTACTTGTTTCCAATTTTGAATTGATATCACTATGTACATTCATGTAAGTACTAAATAGAAATTTTATTATAAACTTCTCAATTTAATTCCTCTTCATTGTGTTATAAACTTCTGATATTGATTGAATCGGCGTAAGTACCTATAAAAAACGTAATAAAATGCAACTCACCTAAAGGTCTAGGATGGGTAGCCACGTGATGTAGGGAACTAGCAATTTGATGCTGCTGGTATAGCGGTAGGAAGGGAGTGTGGAACGGCGTCGGCGGCGGAGGCTGCAGTCGCGCCTTCAACTCCTCGGCGGACCCGGCGCCTGACGACGAGGACTCCACATCCGACACCCCGCTATCCGCTGGTGAAGGTGGTAGGGAACCTGCAACAAAATACCAAATCAGATCTTTCTAATAACACAATATAAGGAACAAATAAAATATTTTGCTGATGGTAAGTTGCAACCATCGCCATAGATGCCACTTTTAAGTTGTAATCTTCCTAATGTGAAAGTTTATCGGTAACTTTCCCCTCAAGATTCGAACACGCCAATTTCAAACACCGACATTATGAAGGTAGAAATATAAAAAAAAAGGGACTTACTATACAGAACTGTACCATTAGTACTGTTATCGAAATACGAGTTGTTTCGGACACACAATCAGACGAAGTAATCGTTTGTGAAACAACAGGAATCAACACTCAAATAGTATTTAATGTAAATAAATTTAATGTAACAAAGTTGTATCTTGAATATCTTATAAATAAAATATAAAAATATTAAAACCTCTCATAAGATACCGAAAACGGATAGGACTGATGTAAGGGTTGGCTGAGATCTATTTTGCGACATTAAATGAATCGTGCACAGCCATGGTCTTAGCTTATTCTTCTGGAAAACGGTCCCCGAATGACGTCAAATATATTATTGCTAGTTTATGGAAAAGCTATATTAAGCACTAAGTAGAAAATAACAAAAGAATTATAATATAAATTATCTGTAACAATAAGAGATACACATGTAGGTATTCGACGTAGAAAAACGTCGTGTGTCAATCAAGTTCTTTTAATAAACATGTCATCATAAAATAGAGTTAAACAGTAATTCGTGTAAATAAAAATATAAATAGAAATGATGATGGTGGCAAACAACGTGCGGTTTAGATATCGGGGACTCCGGAATAAAATATGACTGCATTGTTTAGGCACATCTTTCAAGAAACTGTTATTTATAATATTTTCTATATTTTAATCGCCTCTGTTGTCGAGTGGTGTCGGGGTCCGACTTTTACACGAGAGTTCCCGGGTTCGATTGAACTTGAACGGAACTTGTTCTATTCACGAGTTTTGTCAGTTTTTCTAAAAAAACGTAACGTTGCATGGGATTGAATTCGTGTTTGATTGGCATCGGACTTGCCATCTGTCACATGGGAGCAAATATCGTCGGATTATCGTGGGATGCACCCACGATAATCACTAGTGTGTACCTCTGCCTAACCTTTCGAGGATATATGGGCGTGATGATATTATTTTATTAATAATTTTTTCCTATATTTAGATTATGTTTAAAAATACATAAACACTTCTAGACCTCTGATCCGCAGAGACAGAGGGAGAGACGCTACAGCTCATTAAAAATCACAAACTCGACGATTACTATTATTGTTAAAACACACATCCCCTAACTCGTATTCAAAAAATATTGACTTGTTAAATAAATATTATATTAATAATTTTAAATTTAAATGTAACTAGTGCTTGCGACTTCGTCCGCATGGAGTTTTAAAAACATTTTATGAATATTTTTTTTTATACGGAACCATAATTCTTTGTTGAAAATAAAAGTAGCCTATGTTAACCGCTATAATATCAGTTATCAGTCAGTGAAAGTGCCGTCAAAATCGGTCCAGCCGTTCAAGAGATTACCCGGAACAAACCGACAGACAGACAAAAATGGTAAAAATGTTATTTTGGTATATGTACCTTTCGTGCATTTAGTAAAAAGAAATTAATTTTAATATTACAAACAGACACTCCAATTTTATTTATGTGTATAACATATAGATTAAAAACATATGAACGTAGTGTATACATTAGGACAAAATATTTATTAATAGCAAAAAATAGTACCAGCAGTAGTAGTAACTATCACCAAGAATGTAATAATTGTTAACGTACAATGAATAATTAATTATTGGAAAAAGACAAGTCAAATCTTAACTATTGTTAACCGTTACTTTCTAGTACAAAACAAGTTATTTAACTAAGCATACCAATTCATTTGTACGTGCAAATAAAAATTGCCGAGATTACAGAAATCATTTCAAGGGAAACGGTTGACAATATAATAGCAAAATAAATCTTAGCTAGCGTATTGTGCTTCTCAACGGTCATCTTGTGAAATAATTTGCATGCAACCCTGAGAACACTAATCCGCTGCAGTGTTTTGGACCAACGGCCACTTTGGACAATGGTCTAATGTGCCGTTAGAGGCGCATGTAAAAATGCACTTGCATTTAACCTGTTTTGCGGCGGTGGGAATGGTCAGCGTTTGTGATTGTCATGCAAAAATATGGTATGTCTTTAATTTATGGGTATGCAGATCGCAGTGTTTTAGGGCAAGGGTGAGCTGGGGTTGCATTTTTTTGCATCGCTAATGTGATGTAAGTATAATTTTGTTCTTTAATGTCTTTGGAATTTAAAGCTACACTCATAAATTATTAATGAGCGGTCTAATAAGATTAGCGGTTCTTTTTGTACTCGATGTTGCAGTTTCTGGTTTAGTTAGCTTACTTATCGATTAAATAAACTGGTAAAATGTTAAAAATGTTTTTGGTTTAAAATTAATGAAGTTTTAGGTTTTTCATTTGTAGTTGAGTAGATAAATTGAGTTTTGACAAAGGTCGTAAAAGAGTATTCTAATGTATCGCTATAAAACCTTGGACTAGGACAGGAGCCACGTAAAACTTTCTCATGTCCGAGCCCTTGCTATAAAAAAGTTTGACGAATAACGGTTATACGGTATTTAAATAATATAATCATCTATACAACTAGGAGGCAAAAAGAAAGCTTTTATTCATACGTTTCCTCGTCCATTGAAACTATGACTGGTATTAAGACCAGTGACCATTTGACCGGTGCGAGCGTTGCGTTGTCCACACCCCTTTGTGATTATTGTCAACCCTTCAATGCCGGACAATGGCTATGGGAACCGGGAAGCGATGAGGCTCGAGTTACGGTCAGTTTGACCATTTCAAGATTGTTTTCTTTTTATAGCATTTGATATTTTTTTTATATCTCATGATAGGTTTCCATTCTCGAAGTATATTGTAATGAACAAATTTAAATTTAAGCATAAATTTGCTTTATAGATCACGTTCAGTAGTTGTTTTAATTTATGGCTTACTATAGAGGTAGCAGTTACTTTGGAACGGTGGTGAGAAACTTCACCTTAGGTAAAAAAACAGACATAACGTACTTTAGTAGCGTGCTGGCATATGTCTCTCTGATTACTACGCAAGCGAAGACACATGAATAAATATATATTAAAAAAATAAATTACAAAACAATTAATGTGACAAATATAAACCAGACGTTTGTATGTTTGTTACCATAGCTGTAATTTGTTTCACCTCTAAGTAATGAGACGATTGAAGGGCGTAATAAGTTGAGTCAATAAAATTTGTAGACTGAGTTACACGATAAACACCATTTGTATTGGGAAAACAGAAATAGACTTTGATAAATGTAATTTATTTTTGTAAGGCTTGTATTCGTTTTAAAAGTTAATTTGATTTAGAAGTAATAATTAGTGTATAGGCGTATTCAGGGTAGGCAGGTCTGGAGAAGTTATGGGGAATCGACTTTTACTTTGTTAGCCTAGTATATTTAAGTATATGTGGTTTATTACTGGTGACTTCTTCTTTCGCCTATAGGACGTTATAAAATAGACTATGTTGAATGATTCTTTGTGTTTCTAAGGCTATCAGTAGGAAAAATAATACGCGCATGGTGATTACGAAGACGTTGAAAAATATATGTATCTTAAGTCTTAGAATATAGAAGTATTCCTTAAGTATATCCCCTACAATACAGTAAAAGGTGAAACCGGTGGACCAAATAATTATTACCAAATTATAAGTCATATTTAAAACAGTGTTTTTATTTGCAGTTCATGGGTCCTTTAATAATAGGACGGACCCATAACTTGGTTTAAATCGCACTTATTAGATGGTAAAGGGTGGAAAGTCAAAGACATGACAACCAATGAGGAAGCCCGTGTTCAGTAGAGGGCAAAAGGAAAATGATGATGATGAGTCCTTTGTATAGTACACTGTGTTGTCATTTTCTCCAATCCTTACGAAGGACATAAGCCGTTATAGTATATTTGCCCCGAAGGCAAATGTAGTCAGCACAGGAATTTTGAGGCAAAATCTTCGGAACACAAGTTCGGAATATCAGTGAAAAAAAGAGCGTGGAAAATCTTTTTTGTCTAATTAGTGTTTACACTGCGATGGAAGATCTACAACCTTAGATCCATGTTCAATACGCTTTTTGTTTTTATCTTTTATTTTAAAGGACTTTTATCATTCTTATACCAACATTGTTATAAGACAAAGCGATGATACCAAGTTTACTATAACAGCATGGCTTTTACATTTTGGTAGTGTCCTAGGTCTTGCTTGAAATAATCTCTCTAATGCTCGTTTTGTGGGTTCAGCCTCTGGTTAAAATATTTTTTATCTTGTGCTTTTTAGTGTTTAATTTAACATAACTTTTAACACATAAATGCCTATTAAATGTATTTGTCCCTTGAGCAAAACAACTTACAAATTCTTAATTTTCCGGAGTTGAAGATCCGTCTTTATTCTTAAAAAATATTCTCATTCTAGTTTTTATTGTAATAATTTCGATTTAGGACTTGACTGTTTTTCGGCATTAAAGACTTTATTTAGTTATATCATAAAAAAGTATCTCCACGCCTATTATCCCCGAAGGGGTAAGCAGACGTGTGCGAGTATCTCCACAACTCGTAAGTCTAGTAGATATACTTGAACACTGACGATCATGATTCATAATAATCCAACTAAGTTTAGAGTGTAACGCTTGAAATGAGAAATCACTTCTTTTGATAGTTCTTCAGAAGATTTAACATTATCTTGTACCGTGCTACCAATTTCGCTGTAGCTGTTGTTTACGAGTATGCAACAATTTTCTTGTAAGTGTTTCGTCACAATCTTGTGTGATGTGGCTACAAGATGGTGCCAGTGTACCTCTAACCGCGGTAAGTAATAGCTGCTGCTTTATGTAATTGATTTATTTAATATTTTCATGACAATTCACACCAAAAATTTATTCATTAAATATTTTCATCTTCGTTCTGTTATAAACTTAGCACTTATAATAACTAAAACTACGTTCAAACTAGCACTAGATAATAAATTAATGACTCAGATTATGAAAAACATTATTTTCGTTGATCTAATTAGCGATAACCTCAGAGACTAATGGTTTGAAAAAATATTATTTATTAAAACTATTTCGTAGTATAATATCAATGTCACTATATTTTGTCTGTTACATGATTTGTATTAGATACAATTTCCAAAGTTATATTTTCTGCAATAAAGTGATGATTTACTATCGGTTATATAATATTTACACTCATTTTAAGCATACTGTCAGCATCGTCTTAGAATTTCATAACACATAACCCTTCACTGCGGTAGGTAAGCCCCGGGCCTCGATGCTCAGTTGACACGTCGCACAAACGATTGACCAACGGAACACGGAATTGGGGCCCATTGTACGACCCTTTCATCTCTCGTATCAAAATAATAATAAATTAAGTATAAATAATGATAGCCTCGGACCCTCATACACTGTGAAGCAGTACCGGTCTGGACGAAATGTGGTCCCATTAGGAAAATATCACAATGCGACACAAAAGTACTCCAACCCTTGCTTAATCGGAGCATCTTTATAGACTGACCGCTGTCCATCGCCTTTGTGCCAAAAGCGGCGTTAGGCCGTAATCCATGCGAATGGAGACTTAGATTTTTTTGCATATGAATAATTGTGCGGTGAATCGGGTACATAAGCCGTTATATAAATCCTGTTATACAAAGCTAATTTTATCTCGATAGCACTACACGTGGATTGGTCCTATCCGTGCTCGTAAATAGCAAAATGATTGTTTAATGATTGATTATAATGTAACGGCTTCAATTTGAGTAACATTTACATACTCTGAGTCCGATTTTATCTCGCTTAAACGATGAAAGAATGTTTTTCGTTTTTAAAGTGGAATGTATAACAGTTTAAAAATGCACAGTATGTTTGAAAAATCACCATCTACTTAGTTCTACATATATGTATAAAGAACAATATTTGAATGTTGTTTGGACTGAGTTGGTTACATCGAATTACAGCGTGTAAACCTTAAGTGAGAGTGACAGATCTATATAGCATTAATCAACACGTCTTGTGTAAGTTTTTATTAACAGCACAGATATTTTTTGCTCATTTTGTAAGGTCACTTTCTTATCATATATTAATAAAATCGGTTTCGAAAACATTTTACAGATGAAGCCGCGAGCAACTGTTAGTTATTATATAAAACAGCTGGTATACAAGTTATTATGTATTTGGATGATGTTTAGAAGGGGAATTCAGACACTGAATAGATTAGCTGCCACATTTTGATCTCGTATTGGCTTCTGATAAAAGAGTCCTTGAAGAAGCTAAAAGAATAGAAAGCAATTAGACTTCGGGAACCCTAATAAAGTACATG
>DVZN01000268.1:0-14639 GCA_018237365.1 Caria ino melicerta
CATCGTTGGCGCTTGGTAAAACTTCCACATATTCATATCTTCAAATGAAAACGCTTGTACTGTTTTACGTATCACAAAACGTAAAACAGTACAAGCGTTTTCATTTGAAGATATGAATAGTTGTCTTATGTTTATTTTCAATACATATTATAATAATCTTACCTGGAAGTTACATTGTGCTCTATTTCCATATTTATCTGATGCAATGACTGTAACGTTTTCATATCCACGAATTGGTATCACTGCCTTTTCTGGTATGAATTTCAAGAATACTTCACCAGAAGCATCTGTTGCATTAATTCTTCTTCTAGTTTCATTGAAATTCACAGCATAACTGTCTTGTTTGTCAACTAGTTCTATAACATAGCTTTGTGGGCAACTTAGCCTTGGTGGAGTATAGTCTGGGACGGTGATATTTACTTCACAGATGGCCACATTTCCATCAAAATCAAAAGCAACGTATCTTACAACCATATTGTGGAATACTTGTATAGGTGTTCTGAAATGTTGCGGTGTAACCTCTAGTCTTGCAATCGCACCAGAATTATCTGTTGCGGTCGGTTCCGTGAAATTAACTGGCAAAAGGCCACCATTCATATCAGTTTGGACTATAATTGGATGTTGAGGACAGTTTTGAAAAACTGGTGGTTCATTATCTAAAACAAAAACAAATTGTTAACTTCTGTATCAAAATTAAACGAGAATTTAATTTGGCCTTTTATTCACCGAATTCCAAACATGAAAAATTATTTTTTGATCCTGTTGTGTATATTTATCTTACTAAATCTAATTTTAAAACTCTCTCTCTCTCTAATCTCACGTTAATTTTAAACATTTTTTGCAATTTTTTATTTAATCTAGTTTACGGAGAAAGAAGTGGTTACCTTTAAAAATTTGGAGAGGCTGCAACAAAATATTTGCTAAAGCAAATTTTGCAGTTTTAGCGTGTCTAAATTATGTTTTATATATGTAAACAATTTTAACATCCTTAAGATTATAATCGGATAAAATAAAATATAATGCGTAATTTTACATACCAACACAAGGAGAATATCCGTAGTCATATCCAAGCAGAGGTTCAATTGAAGGTTCATCACATCCCATGAGCTCAAACTTAAGACAGGCGTTGTCCATAAAACTAACAATGCCCAAAATGACAAATCGAGCTTGTACGTATTTCGGTAAGGTTATCATAGCCAACTCTCCATAATTGCCCGGATCTCTCATGGTTAGATTGAAGTTAGGGAAATATACAACATAGTTTTCATTCTCAGCTTGTTTGTAGAAGAACCTTATTTCTGTTGGCCTACCAACAATGTCCGACGTGACAACTCCTTTTACTAAAATCGCTTTGACTCTGTATACCTTTCCTAAATCAACACTCACATAAGTGAAAGCTTCTTGTTTACCGCACCAACCCGTAACAGAATTAAGCCTGATATTCTTTGCTTCATAATTAGGTCTCTCTGAAGTTGCATTTATGGCTGAATCAGGAATCCTACCTGATGCTAAACCGAGAGGTCGAATTACCTTACACTCTGGTTCTCGTATACAAGTTATAGGTCGTGGATTTATAAGAATATATCCCGGTCTGGAACATCCAAAAAGAATTTCTGATCCTTGTTCATAACTTTTAGCAACCTGATAACCATCTGCAGGTCTTCCAGGATCCTCACAAACTGGACCCTCGCATCTTAAATCTCCGAAGTCCCAAATACCATTTGCTTGACATCTCACTACATTATCGTGCTTCCCAGTTTGTCCAGCTAGTTTGAAGGTATTTTGACAGCCGAAGAAGAAAGAACTTTGGTATCTCGTATCTAAATATTGACCATATTCTGCACCGGGGGTTGGCATAGGCACTCCACAATCTCTTCTAGGACACTGTGGTTGCGCTCCTGATAACCAATAATCTGGGAGACCCTGTAAAGTTACATTTGTGTTAATCAAATAATATACTAGATAAATTTTAAGATATGCATTTATTATGACTTAATATTACTAAATATTATTCCATTATGTACATTAATGTAGTTTCCTGAAATACAAATACAGAAAGGTAATAAATATGTTTGAGAAAGCAAATATCTTGTTTTGAAAAGTAAATTTAAATACTTACCGGCTTCGGATCGTAAACACATTGTCTAAAGGATGAAGTAATCGTGTTTCTTAATTGACGCCCCGGAGACGTACACGTTACTGTAACATTATCCCTGTACGGTACGAGAACGCTTTCAGGATCGTTTCTTATTATTTGTAAGCCATCATTCTTGTCATCAGATAAAGTTACACAACGTGCATCTAAAACATATTTTATAAGTAATAATATAAGTTGAAATCTAAATTACCCATTAATTAAAATAATTACAAAAAAAACAGGAAATCTTCCCTATTTAACGAATAAAAACCGATAAAGTTTACAAAGAATGCATTTTTTTTTAAATTTCAATATCTGTACGAATTTTGTAGAAACGACTTATTGATTTTATATACTTATTAATTAAATTAAATGGTTTCACAGATATAATTTACATTGTTTTATTTTAAGACTTTATACATACATTGACATTCTGGAGCAGTCCCGTTCCACGTTCCACTTGAAGTACAAAGAAGTGACGAAAATCCAGACATAACGTAACCGAAATCACACTGGAACTCTACTATATCTCCGAAGTGGTACGATAATTTCGTTGAAAGTAAGTGTCCATTTTCTGGTGGTGTTAATGTTGGACACATGACTGGTACACAGGATTTGTTTCTTTGATAAGTATCACCATCTCTTTCACCGGTTTCAGAGTTTTCAATAGAAAAGCCTGCTGTACCGTTTGAAGAGTATAGCTCATATCCGATGTTACAGCCACATGAAAAGTTTCCAGGTCTGTCAAAAGGTAAACATAGAATGATTATTGAATAACATCATAAACTATAACAGTACAATAAATAGTTTAGAATAACAACAAACTAGATTTAATAATACTTACGTATTAATACATTTTTGATCACATCCTCCATTATTTTCACTGCATTCATTTATATCTAAACAATCCAATCTAGCACAACCCATTACTTCTAATTTAAGACAAGGTGCTCCAACATAATCTTGAATTTTAAATTTGACATATTGCGCTTCAATGGGCATTGGCAGATTTAACACTGATAGAGTTGGTTCTAATATTCGAAACTCTACAGCAGTACCATCAGGATTTGTATAATCTTTAAAAACATCAGTTAAATCATTTGTGTATTGAATTCTTATGGCTGAGGTAAAGGCAATATTAGCATCGGCTCTCATGACACTCATAGTACGGAAACCTCTGATAATTGTTGGTGCCCTCAGGTCTATTAAAATCCAGTTAGCGCCTGCTTCTAGATTGTTTCCACACCAACCACCTCCATTATTTAAGCGGATCATCTGAAATTGAGTTTTTAATATACAATTACTCAATTTACATTAATACAATTTATTTAAAATGTGTCTTATTTAATATATAGACTTATATATTAATACAGTAAGAATACAAAAGTTGTTTTTTTTTAAAATAATATTTGCTTTGTTTGTGCAAATCCTTAAATTATTTAAAAAGTTGTGTTAAGAAAATATCGTTTTATTTACTTACCCCTTTGTAATATCCAGGTTCAGGAGCAGACGTAGTAATGGATTCATCAGGAATTGCTCCGTTAATCAAACCTAGATCCCCAACGGGCCTACAATCTAAATTTTGTTCAAAACCAGGCCGACAAGGACAATAAAATCCACCTTGCGTATTTTTACATTCTGTTGAACTTAAATCACATTGACTGTTACTACATTCGTTTATATCTTCACAAGTTGGGGATGCATCAAATTGTTGATTTGGTCCGCATCTGATTATACTCGGTCCAATGAGTTTATATCCTGCAATACAATTTAAATTCATGAAACCTTTGTATTTAGTATAAATTATTAATTAAATATTTAATGAAAATAATATTAAAAACCTTACCTTTGAAACATTGTACTCGTGCTTCATCACCAAACATATAAAGTCTTGTTTGGTCCACGATAAATCCATTGTTTATTTCCGGGAATTTTGGGCATAAGGCCTTAGAACAAGTTGGTACTTCACCAGACCATGTTCCATTACTCATACATAGAAGTACAGGTTGTCCAGAACGAACATAGCCAGGTTCACATTCATATCGTACGATGGTTCCATAGCTGCGTCCCCCACCATTTAAGATAGTAACATTTGCATGGGGTACTTCCGAAAGAGCTACGCATTGCGATGCTGTAATGGATAATAAAATAATATTAAAAATCTCTTTTATTACGAATCTACTAAATAAATACAGTGTCAATTTTACATAACATTATTCTTTGAAAATATAACCGATATGTAACTTTAAAGTGAGCACAATTTTACGTTCAATCCCACATACTGGTAGACTCTTTGCAGCGATACATCCACTCTCTATTGTGAAGAAGTGGTTCATATTATGTACAAGAAATATTGATTATTATCGTCATTGTTGCTTATGTTATCGTTTCAGGTTACAAAATAGTTTGAGGTTCCGAAACTTCTGACGTTGTAAACAGCCCACTCTTAATCGCCTGGGTCATAATCCTATTTACTTTTTGTTTTATTGGAATTGATAGTCTTGAATCAAACGCGGTGAATAACTATCATATAATCAGATGTAAACGAACAAAATATGTTACATACTTATTTCATAAGAAAGTTAATCATTTTATGAATTATTATCTGAGTTTGATTGTTTTCTACCTATCTAATGATAATTCTTTTAAGTTTCGTTATAAAAAGTTTACACTGTATTTTAATTAGAGAAAACACATCAACAAATTCTCTCTTACCCAAACATGTCGGAGTTCTCTCCCAGCGACCGTCTGATAAACAAGAAATTTTTTCGATGGGCTGTCCCGTAGGGAATGCGAAGCCTGCATAACATTGATATGTGGCTATACCACGATAAGTCACATTAGTTGATCCTATAGAAAATCCGTTATCAATTTGAGGGACTGGTCCACAATATACTTCTGCAAAGATAAAAATTAAATGTATAACTCTATATAACTATTTTTACAGAAGAAATATTTATATTAAAAAAATAATAAATTACCCTGGCATCCGGGAATATAAGTTGTTGACCATTTTCCACCGTCCAAACATTTCGTTGTGATACGAGATTTTCCTGTCGCAAATTCTTGACCAATTGGACATGAAAACGTTATTGTAGTACCAAATGCAGTATCGCGGTTTGAGGCTAGAGCACCTGTACCTGACTTAAGTGGCGGACAATCTAAAATATAACCACAAGTATTAAAAAACTTCATACATTGTTAAATAATTACTGTTTATCAATAGTTTCATTACCTGCTGAGTATGTGGCTTTCCAACCAATATTATTATGTAATGCATCAGAAACAAATCTGATAAGCATTTCTCCACTTGAAGCAGTTAAAGTTATCCTTGGTTTTACGGTAAAACCATTATCAGAGTGTAATCTTAATCCACTAGTACTTGTTCCATCAAAAACTTGTACTACATCTGAAGGATGTATACTGAATTCGTCAAACTTCAATGAGAGCGGACCTCCATTTGGATTTTTTATTCTGTACATACACTCCTGATTATTGGGGTAGTTACTAAGACCATACGCTGGAGATGTGACAGTCCCATTACTTGCAACAATTGTAGCCCTGCATCCTTGTGAATATCTCATATTAAAACCTTTTCTAGAATCACCAAGGCTCGTTCGGAAATACATGTAAAGATTATTTGTAGTCGAGATTACAACTTTTTGATTATCTTCTCCCGGTCCGGTTAATCTAGCTAGTACTGGGCTTGAAGGCGAATTTCCATCTTTTACTACAATGTAGTCCCTGTTTATTTCTAAATCTAAATCTTCTATTTCTAAAGATACTATTCTGCCTGGTTGAGCTTCAATTATGTACATACATTCTAAACCACCTGGGTAACCATTGGGATATCCTGGTGATTGTAACACTTGACCCTGTGGAGTTGCTCTAAGTATACCTCCACAATTTGATGATTCTGTTTTCCAAGAGGCGCGAAAACCTTTTCTTTCAACTGATCCATCAGAACTAAATTTAATAATCATGAAATTTGAAGCCGAGACGTACAATTTATTAGATAAATCTTGTTTTCCTGATAATGTTGCTAAATTAACAGATTTATCTTCAGTGCGACCTCCCACTAAAATCTGAACTGTGTCAAAAGACTTCTCAGTCTCAAAATCTTGGAACTGCAAAACTATGTTTTGACCTTGAGGTCCTTCTAGTGTCCATTTGCATTCACTAAAAGCGTGATATTTATGTGGATAATTTGGACTTTCCACTACGTCACCACTACTTGCCATATAAAAGTGGCATTCAGCAACACAGTCCATTTCATCTGAAGCATCACCACAGTCATCTTGTTTATCACATTTAAAAGCTGCGTTTATACACCTACCGTTGGAACAATGGAAGGTACCTGTAAAAATTAATCGACCGTTGAAACAATTGTTAGAAGTAGTATTGTTTTCGACAGATTCAGTATTTTAACATAAGTTATTCGCAGTGTAACATGTTTGTTATTATTTGTTTTCTAAATATAGTTCACAACTTTTGATGTATAGTTCACATATTTCATTTTATGATTATATCAATAAATAATAATATCTAGATTTAGTCAAAAAGAGGTAAATATTAAAACTGCGGCGCGACAAAAGTAAGTTACATTTGAGAGGTAAATACATATCAAAGTGAACAAAAAAAAGTTAAAGTTATTACGTAATTCTAAATGAAATATATAATTATCAAATAAATTGTTGCCGGACTATCAATAATATAGATGTAAGTAATTGTATATTTACCTAATGGACAAGCATTTGCTTTGCACATGAAAGGTAGAAGAGTTTCACAAGTCAATAATTCCCATGACTGACTCTCAGAAGTCATATGTACATTTACGCATTCTCCGTCTTTTGGGTTAGGTTGCCTAATATCCCAGAAGCCTGCATACTGTGAAACTAAAGTTCCTGCTGCAGATTCTAAGGTATTTGTTCTTAGATCGTCAACAGTAGCAAGACCGAGCCAGTAGTGGCTATTACTAGGACTAGAAGGAACGATACTGGCGGTGATGTTGTTTTCTGTGTATGTTTCTATAACTATAAGTTCGCTGCCGTACCTGCAATGTAGATAAAACATATACTATAAAATTGTTTTTACAAAATTAGCAAAACATAACATAAAAATATATATTTTTTAGTTACAATGAATTAACTGAATTGTGACATCTAAACTAAACAAAACTCATCAGTCTGCGGTCCTTTGTGGCAAAAAACACTTGCCTATCTGCCAAGCAATCTTTAAAGGCGAGCATAGTACTGTCACTAACATCGAGACCTTTAACTAGGGGGTAGAGTTTTGCAATGATTCCCCGAATTAGTATCACCACCTTATTTATTTCTGTCGCCATAACATCAGTGCTCTTAACGCACCATTACCAATACTGGTATGTATAGGCGCCGTGTATTTATTATCATCAGAAAATAGATCTGTCTGTTTCTTTGTCTTACAATATTATTATAATTAATTATCTAAACCGATTATTACATACCTCCGACATAATTCTGCTGCTTTCTCCCAAGAATGTCTAATATTGAAGAATTTGTAACAATGTAGGCCTTTCAACTCCCAACCTGAAAATAAATTAATATTATCAGTTTAATATATACATAGATAAAATTTTAAAACAGTAAGCTGCCAAAAAACGACTTCATGAAAGTTACTCTCGATTGTCCTAAGATGCCATTATCAGATCCTGACTTCCTTATCATGGGACCACCTTTGGAATATCTCCTTTCCAACAAATAGAAAATCGATAAAATCGGCGCATAAACCTGTTCTATGAGTTTTTCAGTAAAAAGCATAATAGGACTGGATTTGTGCCCACTATGGCGACGGACATCATGGGAGCTAATATCGTCGACTAATAGTGGGTGCATACTTGTATGTACCTCTGCCTACCTCTGCTTATGAGGATGTATGGGCGTGATTAATGAATAAAGTAAAAAACGTACCAGTTTTTTGGCAGGCGTATATTTTGAAGGTAAAAAATTCACGCCGCTTATAGACACCATAGGATTACCTTAGGTGTCTATAAGCATAGCATGTTGCCAACCTGAGGCCGGGATGGTAAGTCTTGTGCAAAAGTAAGTTTACCTTATCCTCCAAACCAGAATACGTCAACGGCAAGCACCGATGTTAAGGCGGCAAGATTAAGGCCGTGGTACCAAGTAAAATATTATATTTTTTTATTTGTTACTTAGTAGTAGAAACATAATATAAAGTAGGTCAAACATTGCATCGTGTTGCGCGGTGCAATAGAGCGTAAATCCATCGCAGTCTTCGCGATCATCGACAAACTCGCACGCTCTATTTGTCGGTGTTTGCTTCAGTCACACGCATGGAAATGCCGCTACACGTTTCTGATATCAAAGTAGGAAGTTTCAAATCGCACAAAAACATTACTGATATTGATCGGCCGAAGATTTTAAAATTACATCGTCTTACATGACTGCAAACTGCACTGTACGGGTCGCTATCTACATCTCAATACGTAATGTAAAGTACGTCTATCATGAGTTTACAATCGAGAAAACTGCTAGAATCTCCATAAATTACTGGCTTTATTTATATGAAAAATTTAGTTCTTTACGTAACCAATAGGGGCGCTGTACATATTCTCGTAAAATAAATACATAATCGTAAAATCAATAACAGGTGTTTTTAAGGTACGAACATGCCAAAGTATCTATTTGTATATGGTAGTAATGTTCTTAAGAAAGCCTTATAGTCTGTTAATCTCACAACACAAGCCGAAAGTAAGGTTAAAAAAGAAGTGAAACCGCGGGAATTCGCTAATAAAATATGTCTGTATAAAGGGGGATGATTTTCATTTTTTAAATTTGCACTTGAAGGCATAGAATAAGCTCATTTTAAACTATTAAAAAAGCTGTAGATATCTCATTTATAAGGAAAAAATTGATTGATTACATACATTTCAAACCTACATTTTACACAATACTATAGATAGGTCCTTGTCTAACAGGATTAGAAACAATAATAACGTCACGCCCATATATCCTCGAAAGGGTAGGCAGAGGTAAATACTTCTAGTATGTGTCCACGATAGCGGATAATATTAGGTCCCATGATGTGACAGGTGGCAAGCCCATCGCCATATCGGGCACAAATTCAATCCCAGCAAACCCAGTTTGTTCAGAAAAACTAAAAGTCCCAGTTTGTTCAGAAAAACTAAAAAAGTCATAGAACGAGGTGCCCAACCCGGAATCAAACTCGGGGTCTCATGCGTCAAAATCGGACACTTACTCCACAGAATTGATTATACAGTTAATAGTAGTTAGTTCCTTAATCCTTAATATTTGTGTGTACGATATCCACAATTCCACCAATTGTTTAGAAAGAAAAAATATAAGTAAAATGACTAGATTGAAGAAATGTAATTATAACACACTATTGAACGGACTTATAAAAAACAAAAAAAACATCGTAAAGTTACAGACATTTTACGCCAAAGCAGTAACAGTAGGCAATTTAATAACTGAGAGGGTCAAAGTTCTCTTTCATTCTTTGAGTCTAAGAAATAATTAAGGCAAGTAGGTTAGGCTCGTTAACTAAAGATTTTCTTTAAATTATTCTTAGAGCATCGATTTAAAGACTTTCCTTTAAATTATTAGTAGGCATCGACTCTTTGAAGTTTAAAGGCCGTTTTTGATCACAATTTCGTCGATTCCTCTCGAGTAAATAATATTTTAATTGTAACTAGAATTAAAATTATTTCAAATATAACATGAAATACGACCATTCGGCCTGTTTCACAAATAATTGATAATAATACAGTTTCGTTAGTCGAGTTGTTAGCGTACACCCTTAACGCCAATTGTTAAGAATAGGGAGAGTAATCCCCCCAAAGAGGAGAGGTTTTTATGCTTAGTTAATTGTTTATTCCACGAAGTAATACCATTAAAGTGAACAGAGGTGCTATTTTATGTGTTATTTAATTTATTTAAAGTTATGGTTAATCTGGTCTCAACAAAAGTAAAAATAGACAAGACACATTTTAGTGCTGCCCTGCTGTGCTTTTCCTGCTAAAAAAAATCAACAGTTCACAAAAGTTATTGTTTCTGCAAAAGTTTTCGACAATTTCGATGGTTTTTAAAATTGTGTGTGCGTGTGCGTATGTGCGCATGTGCGTGCAAGTATGTGTGTTTTATTTAACTACTCCAAGGCTCTTGACATATTATTATCATGTTTTTAGTCTGTTCGTAGAACATGAAAAATTACATCAATAATAGCGCATAATAATAAGTTGATTCGTAAGAGAAACATTCAATTTCAAACTTTTTTTAAATACATACCATACTACCATCTCGCTGACCGAGTAGTAGCGTTTTTGCCTTACAACGTCGACGAATAGCAAGGCTCGGGTTCGATTTCCGACGGAGGCAGGGGTTTGTGTCATGATCGGTTAACGGTGAAATTAACGATTAGCTCAACATGTGTGATTTATCCAGGGATATTTATTCATTTGTAGGAGTGATTCTCTCCATAATAATAAATAAACAAAAGTAAGTATTGACCTTACAGCAGTTGGGAGGATGAAATTAAACGCTTAGCGGGCCAAAACTGGATACAAACAGCGCAATCCAGAAAAAACTGGATCAATTTGGAGGAGGCCTTTAGCTGCAGAGGGGTTCTTACAAAATAATAATTATAATAATATAAAATAATAAACTAAGATTTTTTATACAAATAATACTAATAAAACCATATAAGACCCTGGTGAAGTAGAAACTTGCTGCTGCGTTTCCACTGGTTTGTGAGAGTTCCAGAAGCCCACTTCTCCTTCTTCCCCATTAGGGACGGGTTTTTAAAAGATTGGTCTTGTTGCAGTTGTTCGTGGGCGGTAGTGATCACTCACCATCAGGTGACCTACTTGCTCATTTGCCTCCTTCTGCTTTAAAAAAATATACGTGTGTAAACTAGGATTTCTATAAAAAATAAAAGGCTATTTATTTTATTTTATTTGTAAGTATTGACTATGTCGCAACAGAATCAGCAGCAATATTAACAATTAAAACCAACACAATTGTTCCAAAAACGTATCGTAGGCAGAAATACGTATGAACTAACAGCCTCATAACTTTGCTTAGTGAAATGTTTTGTTCACGTTTTCACCACAATAGTCATATAAGCCCTTACGGTGTAGAAAGTCACAGTATTTACTGACGGGAATATTTAATTTACAAAGTCAACGAGCAAAGTATACAACGTGCAAAATGCTTTCACATTCCGTACAATGCTTTATGATACGAGTTTTAAATATACTGTTTGATGTAGCATCAATATATAAATACACCTCTATATGTACTTACCTACAATCCTAAAACGTTATACGGGCATGAAACTGGTGTCAATTTTTTTGTGATTTTTTTTTGCTAATTTAACAAATATATTTTGTTCACCACTTTCACTCAAGAATGCCTGGACTCAAGTTACCTTGCAAATATTTTAAATATTACCTTTGATTGTAACACCGACAAATGTTTTTTTTCTTCCTTAACGGCTTTTGCTCATTGTTTGGACGACGCCAAAACCTACGTAGTGACTAAGAAACGATGAAGTTGCGGGTGGTTGATAGAATTTTAGTTGCGATTTGATTTAATCAAAATTTACTGGGATAACGCCATGTTAAATTGTTAAAGCATTAGCACATATTCACAATATACCTTCCACTCTACAATTACATTACCTTAGAAATGAACGTATCTAAAGTCATTCCAATTCCTTTGGCTAATAGTATTATGATTCACTTTGACAATAACGAGAGGTCGCTTGAGACCAAGCTATTTATAGACTTGAACTGTCGATGTACAATGTTACCATACTTCTACATTACATCTCGCCCAAACATAGACTATATATACAACCCGGTCGTATTAGGGGCCTTAATAAAGCATCGGTGGCCTAGTGGTTAGAGCTTTGAACTTTCATTCGAGTAGCCTAGGTTCAAAACCTGCCATATACCAATGATTTTTTAACGTACATTTTCCGAGTGCTGTTACGGTGAAGGAAAACATCGTGAGGAAACCCGGATTCTTGTATTCGAATTCGACCTGATCTAGATTGGGTCTGGTTTCTGGGTTGCAGAGGTCAGATGGCAGTCGCTCTATGTAAAAACTGGCACCCTTGTCAAATTCCCTAGATTAGACACTTAACCCTGACACCATCTAATATAGAAACGGAATAAGGATAGAAAGAAGATTAAGGGCTATAACAGCCATTTAGTTGAAAATTTGCAGTCCTGACAAGTGGTGTATTTAGTATTACTTGTTTAAGGTATTACTTATTAGGTATTACTTCTTTATAATAATAGTGTAGATTAAGATCTAAATAATTTGAAAACAAAGCGGCGGGTAACTGTTAATAGGTATAATATATGTTTGTATCCAATTTGTAAGATTACAGGCGTAATCTGTTCCCATATCCGTCTTGGATGAATGGCTCTGTACTGGCCGATGTATGGAGTCGGTTTCAGATCTTGTCGGTCTGAATCAATTATAGGGTGTTCCTTTGAGAAACTATCATTGCGTATCTACTTCACCGGAGATTAAGTTACTTACAAGTCTATTTAATTGGCTTTGATGTATTAAAATATGACTGACTAAAAGTTACAAGTATATATATATATATATATATATATATATTTATTGTATTGGAAGGCAAACAAGCAGACGGATTTCCTAATAATAAGAAATTTAGCCGCCTATAGACACTAAAGGTGGTAATGGTGCGTTACCAACCGGAGGCCTTGATGTTAGGCCTCGTGCAAAATTAAGTTTACCGGCTATTTTACCGCCCAAACCAGAACACGTCAACGGCAAGCACTGACGTTGTGGCGGCAGGAAAAGGTAAAGTTTTTAAGGCGTTTAAAAATATGAATGAATTAATGAATAAACTTTCTATCCTGCACAAACAAACTTAATAAATAGTAATTATGTACATAATGCGATATAAGTAAAACAAATTAAATTTACCTCAAATAAGCAAATTATTTGCTTGTGATACAAGTGTTATACACATAAACCATTGTACTAAATCTCAAACTCAAAAACACCTACGTTTATATATAACAAATGCTTACTATGGTCAGGAATCAAACAAACGTCATAACTTAGAAATTTTATGTATGTAGCTTATGAAAATATTTTTTTTATAATCTAAAAGAATAGAAGAAATGAATTCAAAATGGAAGATGATAAATAGAAAGTTGTAGGCGTGTAAGGCAATTCAAATCTATTTGAAAAAAACGCATGAGTTGAAGATCAGGTTAATGTAGACATACTCGTTATAAGTCTGATGATTCACATCGATGAATGGTCTAAGCGTGACAATGGCTTTGCCTTTCACTCAAAACTTGAGATTGAAGGCTACGCAACGCACGTCTGTTGCATGTATTTACTATTAGTAATTAAATATTTTTAATGTTGATATTTTGATGATGTAATCTTTTTGTGTTATTTCTAAAGCTTACCAAATCTACAGCATTCCAATAATAGCATCAATTTTGACATTATTTTTATAAACTTTTTATATAATATTAGAAGACAAACAAGCAGACGGATTTCCTGATGGTAAGAAATTCACTCCACTTATAGACACCAGTGGTAATGCCAACCTGACTACGTCAATGACAAGCACTGACATTATGACGGCAGAAATAAGTAAGGCAGTGATACAATTCCACCTGGGCTAGCTAGTGCGAAGCTTTACCACCTAGTAAGAGATCACGGTGTTAGTGAAAATAAGTCTATTCTCGCCTATTACGAGCTGTCTGGCAGGGAGGCAGATGCACTATTCTGCAAAGGAGCTCGGACCAACACGGGAAGAAGACTAACCTTAGCTTACTATTTTTTAGTATAATATAGTATTGTAATTTTAAAGTATCAGATAGTCCGATGATAAGAAAAGACCCATACGAAAAGGTCAGTCGCCCATGAACGTATAAGTGTTTGCTACACTCAGATGTTCGAGGGCGTTTACTCGATATCGGCTTTTGATGAGTTTTCAAATTAATCCGAATAATATACCGAGTTAGGAATATGATTTACAGGCCTTTTATTATTATTATTAAATTCTTTATTGTACACAAAAAAATTACGAGGAAATTAGTTACATAAAAAATCATACAAAAGGCGAGCTTATCCCATACTGAGATTTCTTACAGCTAACCTGATCACAGAAATAAACAAAACAAAAGGTAGTCGTAACAAAAAAATACTTGTACAACTCATAAACTAACTAATAAAAACTAAATTAAAATAACAAAGCAAACACACACATAAACACACGTACGAACGCGCACACGCAAACACAGACACACATACACACACACGCGATCGCGCACGCACCCACACACACACATCACACACACATACTCTTCAAAAACTCTTCGCACTGATAACAACATTTTCCCGAACTAAATTGTAATACGGGTAGTACTTAAGTTTCTCATTTTAAGTGACAATATACTTATATGTATGTCTTATGG
>DVZN01000269.1:0-14629 GCA_018237365.1 Caria ino melicerta
TTCTCTATAGTGAGACGTGCCGTGCAAAAATCTACGGGATATGAATTTGCTGCAAAAATAATTAACACTAAGAAACTCTCTGCAAGAGATTTTCAAAAATTAGAAAGAGAAGCCAGAATTTGTCGAAAATTACAACATCCAAATATCGTGCGATTACACGATTCCATCCAAGAAGAACATTTTCACTACCTTGTATTTGATTTGGTCACCGGAGGCGAATTGTTTGAGGACATAGTAGCACGAGAATTTTATTCAGAGGCGGATGCCTCTCACTGTATACAACAAATTTTGGAATCCGTTCATCATTGCCACCACAATGGTGTCGTCCATAGAGATTTAAAGCCTGAAAATCTTTTACTTGCTAGCAAAGCTAAAGGAGCTGCTGTTAAATTAGCAGATTTTGGATTAGCCATTGAAGTTCAAGGAGAGCAACAAGCATGGTTTGGTTTTGCTGGTACTCCTGGATATTTATCACCCGAAGTTTTGAAAAAAGAACCTTACGGAAAGCCCGTCGATATTTGGGCTTGTGGTGTTATTTTGTATATTTTACTAGTGGGTTACCCGCCATTTTGGGATGAGGATCAGCATCGGTTATATGGCCAAATCAAAGCTGGTGCCTATGACTATCCATCACCTGAGTGGGACACAGTTACTCCGGAAGCAAAAAGTCTCATAAATCAAATGTTGACTGTAAATCCTAGTAAGAGAATAACTGCCTCTGAAGCCTTAAAACATCCCTGGATCTGCCACCGTGAGCGTGTTGCTTCTGTGATGCACAGGCAAGAAACTGTAGACTGCTTGAAGAAGTTCAATGCTCGACGTAAACTTAAAGGTGCAATTTTAACGACTATGTTAGCTACAAGAAACTTTTCGGGTAAATCCATGGTCAACAAAAAAAGCGATGGATCGCAAGTTAAGGAATCGACGGATAGCAGTACTACGTTGGAAGATGATGATTTGGACAAGGACAAGAAAGGAGTAGATAGAGCTTGTACAGTAATCTCTAAAGAACACGATGAAGAAGGACTTTCTAAAGCTGATTCGTTTGGAAAGGCCCGTAACGACAGCAATGCTTCGCTACGACGAGCTGAAGTTATAAAAGTGACGGAAATTCTCATAGATGCTATTAACAACGGTGATTATGATACTTATTCGAAATTATGTGACCCAAACGTAACCGCGTTTGACCCTGACGCTCTAGGAAATCTAATCGAAGGAGTAGAGTTTCACAAATTCTTTATTGATAACACACCCAATCAAATTAAAACTAATACCACTATTCTTAATCCTAGAGTACATTTACTTGGAGATGACGTAGCTGTTATTGCATATGTATGCGTTACCCAAAGTGTAGACGCAGAAGGGCGACGTTCTACACACCAATCACAAGAAACTCGTATTTGGCACAAACGTTATAACAAATGGATAGCAGTTCATTTCCATCGCTCCTAACTAGCCTATTACTCGGACAAACTCTTTGAGCCAAAGGATATTGGTATTAATACAGTAAAATTATGCAATGGGTCTGCTATTGAAACCATTGTTACTTTTCACGATTAAAATACCAATAAACCCTATATGGCAATCAATGATTTTAGTAACAGTTATTATCCAGTTCTGCTATAAAGTAATACGAATTTTATTAAAATTCTTTGATATCTCAAAGAATTAAGTTTTTTTATTATAGAGAATCCAATCATATTTTTAAGAAATTTAAAGCTATTTCTTATTCTATTATAGTAAAAGTCCTGTAAAGCAAATAGATAATTTGGCTAAAATGTGATACCGTTTAATATCCGAATGCTTATTGCTAGAGTAGTGGTATTTATAATGTAACTGATCTCTGCCACAATCGAAAATTGTCAACGAATACTGAAAAAAGTCGTTGCCAGTGGTTATCCAATGTAATCCTAATGAAACTTCAGATCTGATACTAATGAATCTTCATAGTAAATAATATCTATACAATATTATACATACATATATACAACCAACAGAAAATTTTGAAATTTAGAATTACTAGCACACTTCTCAATAAGTCTCTCTACATTTTAAATATAAATGTTTTGTCGTGCTTAAAATGGTGTTCTATTTGTTATTGAATACCTAGTTAGTAAGATTTAAGTAAATGAATATGCAGTTATTGGCACTACAAATTTCACTGCAAGAGCTGTATTGTTAAAAATATTTATATGTCTATATTGTACAATATATTACTGTACTTTTTGTGTAACTACTAGTCTAGTGTTAATTCACTGTTACTTTTTAAGTCGAAAAATATCAATTTTGTCAATTTTAGATTTAAAATTGTTATACTATCCTTTTTGCTTAAAAATGAAACGCATGTTTACTAGTGATACTGTTTACTTGAATTAATTGATGTTATTTTATTTGCATTAGTTTAAGTTTATTACTGTTTTTTACCTATATTGTCATCATGAATATTTAAAAAAAAATAGTTCTAATGTGACAACCGTGAAAGAGAATGTTGTAGAATTCAATGTAAAATAATTTGTACGGGTTATATTAGCTATTTCACTTTAGGAATATGCTAATATAAGAGTCTGCAAATCTCAGTCCTTACTATAAATAAAATTAGATATATACCTATAATAAAATTTAAACATGTTTTTACAATTTTATAAAATATTTTAGCATAGTTAGCAAAACCTAATTTATAAATATTTTAACTAATTGGAATTGTATTGTATAATATATGATTGCATTCTAGGTAAACTCAATGGTAGTAATAATTCTACAGGCTACCTACTGAATATACATACCTAATAGTTGTGCCATTTATCATTAACTTTAGTGCCAATAACTGTAACAATCAAAAACGTATCTAGTCTTTCATTGTTACACATATTTAGTATTTAATGAATGTTTTGAATTAATTTGAAAAGCTTATATAAATAACATTATGTACATAGGTATTATTTTGCACATGCATGTTGAGTGTGTTAAGCTTGTTTAAAATATTACCAATGTTATTTTATTTTATACACTTTTGAAGTATTAAACCCTAATATGTATTGGTTCTTAGTTATTGAATTATTTTTTATTTATTGGTACCAATTAAAACTGCCTTCAGAAAAATATACTTATTAGCATTTAAGGGTTATAGGTATTTATTGAATAACTACCTATCTTCGTCTAACAGTATTAATAAAAATTACCTGTCTTTGTCACACACCAACTAAATGACGAAAGGTATAAAATTATGCATACCACAATATTTTATGTGCATATTTATCATATATATTAAATTTATGAAGTCGTTCCCTTTATTCAAATTAAAAGACTGGTGGCGATGTCGAGCTTTGCTTATCTAATATTGTGTGAATATAGAACCAAGGTAATCCTTATAATAGGTTCAATTTTGTTTTATATCTAACATTTAAGCACAAAATGTATTTTATTTATAATTGTTTTAAATACATAATATGTAATAGTCTTCCCAAACTAAAGAATTCTCTCTTTTTAATCTTTCAAAATCCCTAAAAATTATATGTATATTTATCTAAAAGACAGCTTTCAATTTATTATTACTGCACATTTTCCTGATTGTGCACTAAAAATGGGCTTTTACATTTAAGAAATCTTTTTATTAAAAATAATATTTGTCTATAGGCTGCGTTATTCATAACAATTTTGAACTTATATTTGTTATATTACCTAAATTAATATGTACTTAATATTCATTGCTTGGTTGCCATAAAATGCACATAAATTTTACTGTAAGGATCTTGCGCTTATTAATTCAATGCGCTTTCATATTTTCTGAAGTTGGACGATTCCTATTGTGGTGCAGTGCAATATGTTTTTATATTTTATTAATAATAAGAGTACAGAGAAATATTTCAGTTGAAATTTTATCCTCAAATTACTGTTGTTTAATGACTGTTCAACTAGAATTTATATTAAATGCATAATTTAAGAATATGTTACATGTTAGGATATCATTTGATAAGCCTACTATTAGCATTGTATTAAAACTAATTAGTGTACTTAAAATGGGTAAATAGTAATGATTTAGTTTGAACAATTAATATTGCACTTATACCTAGTTATATTAAATTTGTTTTATTATTGCTGAAGTAAAATTGACATCATTTGATTGCACATTTATTTGTGGAAATTTCAAACCTAATTATAATAAATGTAAAAGATGTAGCATAATTCAAAATAATGTGAAGTGTAGGTGTATTAAAATTTGTCAATATATTTCTATTTGACAATTCCTTGATTCTCTGCATTGCCGATTATCATGTAACATTCTCTAAAATAAAGTTCTTTTGATCATCTAACTATGTTATTTATATCATTCAAATAAAATTATATAACAGTTTGTCTGTTTGTTTGTCTTATTTTAAGCCTTAATTACAAAAAAATGATTTTTTGTATCAATACTACTGGTACAAAAAATAATTATGGTCGTCATTTTGGTAACATGGAGATCAGTATGCACATAGGTTGAGTTTTAACACAAGTCTGGCAAAACCTATTTTATCCAATTTGCAGTTTATCATATTCTTTGTTAAACTATGTACAGTATCATAAACATACCTACTTTTACTTAGTGAGTAAATGATACATTTACGGTTACCGTTGGCCCCCTCTGCCATAATTTGCTACTAGTCAGATTTTACTTTATTAACAGCAAAAGAATTACTAAATTAGATACATATTTTTAGTTTACTCACAACACACAAATGAAAAGATATATTGTATATTTTCTATCCTTAGCACTTGGTGAAACTACATATTGATATTTTTAATATTAATACACTTGCACTGTTCCACTAATTGATTGTAATGAGTGAAACAGTGTAAGTGTATTAATATCAAAAATATCAAATCAGTGTAATAGTGATATATAATCTATAAAGTGCAAAGTTTGTATGGGACAATGTGCTTCCTGGTGTCTAATCAACTTTGAGTTTCGTATAAACATTCTTTATCATAATTGATGGAAGTTGTGTTTCTTATTATATTGAAAATCATCGCCTAACAAGGTAAGAAGTTATTGAAATTCCTAATTAAATGATTTTTGACTCTTACGAGGACAAAGTCACGGGAAAAAGCCAGTACTTATAAATAATTCTATTATACTATTTAATAGAATAGACCCAATGATGTATAATAATAGATTCATTATCCTTACATTGACAGATATTTTCTATTATGTAACTACTTTTATTTCAGTAAATGTAAATATAATTATCAACCAAAAAAAGTCATATGAGTATAACAAAAAATAATGTTTACCTAGAAAATTATAAGTACTTTGCTTTAACAACAAAATGATAAAAACTACTAATTCTTACCTCCAAAATAATATATTAAACACAGCTTTATCATGAACTTACAGTTCCCGTCAGCTTCCCCTGCCCATTCTTGATTACTAAAGAACCAATTGTCATAATTCAAGCCTTTAACACTCGTAAATTACATAATCAATAGTTAAGATTATTTTTTCCATAAAAATTCACAATGTTAGTGACAGTAACCCTATGCTTGCCTTTTATGCACTGCATGGTAGGCAGTTGGTCTAACTTATAAAGGAGCTCAAAACAAACCAAAGGGTTTGAATCCTTTTGCAATATATATATATAACAGGATAAGGAACAAGTTTACTGCTCCCCGATAGTAAGAGACGATAGTAGCCTAAAGACAGCATAGATAGTACAAGATGCATCTGAGATTTTAAACTTATAGTTGGTGCAAGGCGGAATTGGTACTTTCTTCAAATATGTGTTTCTCTGTCCTGTGTCTAGGGTAGGTGTTGTAATATAGAAATCTACCAGCTGGACTATCTGCTGGGCACTACTGTGTTTATAGCCAGATAAACACAAAAGCGCCCAGCAGACATATTATGTCAGCAACAAATGGTAAGATGATGGATCCCTACCCAAGCAAATTGCTGCCCAACACTCAACCATCAATGAGCTTACTGATAAAGGTCAATTTAACATATGTTCACCTCTTATGGTACAGTACGATAGGAAGGCAAATTATTTATTTTACACAGTACAATAATAAACTGTTTTAGTATCAGTATTACACAGTATCTAGCAACATATCAGCAACAGTAGTTTTTCTTTGGCCATTCAATATTTCAAATTTTACTGTAAATGTAATTTTGAGATTGATATAGTTTTAAACTAGTGATGTAGGTACTTTTAGTCAAAACAGAGTCTCTGAAAATTCAATTATTTTTACATATAACAAAAAGCTCCAAAAAATCAAAGCTCTCGTCAATAATGTTCATTGTTTTCCTTGTAATTTTGACATATGTAAGGTCATATCTACACAATAAATATAATTAAGCAGTATCAACGATTTGAAAGAGAATATAAGTATCTACCAGACCAATCAGCAAAAATATTACAGTGTGTCTACTATAAGTTTACAGTCAAGAAATTTGCTTAAGTATCTGTAAATTATTTGTACGAGAATACAGCAGCAACCCTAAAGATGTACAGCACCCTTATTGGTTACAGAAAGAACTAAATTTCTCATACAAATAAATCCAATAATTTACAGGGACGCTAGATAATTTCTCAACCTAAAACTCATGGTAGACATACATGTTTCTTACATCTTTAGATATAATGAGGTTTCTTACTTACCATACCATACCTTACACCATAACTGAAAATCTACTTAATTAAGCAGTTATCTACTGGCTACTAATCAATCAAATAATACAACTAAATTATATCAAATTTTAATACATCACAAAAATAATTGACATACCATTGTCATACAATATTAAAATATTTCATCTTTTGGTGTACTCCTTTACAGCCATCCTGTTCCACATTGAAATTTTTTAGTATTTTAATGAGTTTTTGATTATTAATTACTCGTCCTTGCAATTCATTTTCAATACATTTCTTCAAAATTTCTTGTGTAAGGGGTTCAAATTTTATAAAACTCTTGAAGGCCTTCAATTTTTTCATTTTTCTTTCTAATTCAAACTTAAAATTATTATCACATTTATATAAATTATTATCATTTCTACAAGTGTATACCAATATCATAGTAATCTTTTTCTTCAAGTCCTGTGTTTTATGTAATAACTTCTCAATATTTGATTCAATTGAGTGGTCATAACTAATAATATTGTCAATAATTAAAATAGAGGACTTACAAAGTATCAATCCATGCATCATTTCAGTTGAAAATTTCTCTTCAAATAGTGGTAAAGTGTAAAGATAAATATTAGAGAAATTTGACAAATTATCTAGCATCGAAGATACAAGTAGGGTTTTACCAACCCCCACACCACCATACAGGACCAAAATCTTACTATTTTCTTCATATTCTAAGGATTTGATAAACTGATCAATCGCTGCTTGTTGACCTTTTACTTTCTTACTCAATGTTTTGTGAAGTACGTCTAAGTTTAGATCTTCTTTACAGTTGATATTAAATAATTGATAACATACTATCGATATAACTATAAACAGTATTGCTAACACAATTTTGTAAGTTCTATTAGTCTTTGAACTTTTAACTAAAACAACTTTGTCACAACTCAAATTCATATTTTTTCCTAATAATAAAGGATCACAACAGGCAGTGAGCGTAGAAGCACAAGTATAAGCATTATAAGAATTTGTGAGGTTATGCTCAAGTAAAGATGATTCTGTATTATTTTCACTATATGAAATGTCCATTGCATTCACCGAGTTCGAACTCAGGTCTATCTCCATAGGTTCACAACTTTGTTCACGCCTATATCCCATAGCGACTTTTAGCTTAGTTGCACTATCTTTGCAATAAAATCGTTGAAATATAATACCAAAAAAAAATCAGACAAGATAATTCACAAAAATACAACATCTTACATACATGTGTTTTGAAAAATAACGGATTTGGTTCAACAATAACAAAGGCAGGGTTGCCAATCATAAAAAAATTCCTCGTACTTATGGGCTAGAAATTTCGTACTTTAACTTAGCAACTTGCTACTTTCTTTCGTTTCGTTTCTCAAGTAATACTATAAAAAATAAAATGAAGGCACATAAAACTCCAAAATTTAGAATGTTTTACAACATGATGGTGGTTACTGCCTTCACCATTATTATCCGTGATGATACATTACCATTACGTAACAAATGAACAAAAAAATTAACAATCAAAGTATTTGTTTTCACAAAAACTTTAACTATCATTCGTACGTGTTGGTCCGGGCTCCTTTGCAGAATAGTCCACCTGCATTCCTGCCAGGTATCTCGTAAAAGGCAAGCATAGGCTTACTTTCACTAACTCCATGATCTTTTAATAGGCAGTAAAGCTTCGCAGCGGCACGCCCGGGTGATCCACTCGGGCGCCGCCTTACCTATTATCGCGCTGCCACCATAACATTAGTTATTTTAGTTTAGTTTAGAGAGTAAGGAAGCCGTTGAACTTACTTTTACATGAGGCCTAACATTCTGCCCTCAAGTTTGCAACGCACCATTATCACCTTTGGAATCTATAAGCGGCGTGAGTTTCGTACCATCATTAAATCCTTCTGCTTGTTTGAAAACTATAAATATCGTCACGTTCATAAATCCTTGAAATGGTACATACTATTATGCACCCACGATAAGCCGACGATATTAGATCCCGTGACGTCATTATGCGATGGATGGCAAGTCCATTGCCAATCGAGCACAAATCCAGTCCCAGGCAACGTTATGCTTGCTCAAAAAATATCTAAAGACTTCGAAGAACTTGCCCATCCTGGGAATCGAACCCAGAACCTCCCGCGTCAAAGACGGACAGTTACACCATTCGACTAAAGTCTTTTTCTTGTCTGCCTTTCAATATTATAAAAAATACGTACTTAATAGGTACTAAAATGCCATAAAACATTTCACACTTTAAGGAGCAAAGAAACGTAGTATTTGGGCAATGTTCATGGGCAATATTTATCGCCTCTGTAGTCTAGTGGTGTTGGTGTCCGACTTTGACGCGAGAGGTCCTGGGTTCGACTGGGGACGGACTTGCCATCCGCCACATCATGGGAACTAATATCGTCGACTAGTCGCGGGTGCATGCTAGTATGTGCCTCTACCTACCCTTTCGAGGATAATCGGGTGTGACGATATTTATTTTAATATATATATTTTATTTGGCCGGCATGACTCAATTTACATAATAAACCATAGTCATTACACAGTTACTTTAATGTTCCAAAATGTTTTATTCGTGAAAAAACAGCTTTATAAGTTCTAGAACGAAATCTCGTACATAATTGTAAGGGGTTTACAGAGCCCTCGTACCTCGTATGGAAGACCAGAAATCTCGTATTTGTACGAGGAACCTCATGCGGTTGGCAACCTTGCATAGGGATGTCAAAAGTGCTGGATTTAGGCTCTTTAATTTAATTATTTCATATATGAAAACGATAATATTTGTGAAAAAATATGTTACGCTCAACTTTTTCTTCCATCAATCGATATATTGCTCAAAGTTAAGATTGGGTGATAATTCAACTCCGAGTAATGCAGGTTGTCGGTTATTTCAACGGATACATCCCGGAAAGTCGGAGCGAGGTGGAAAGGGGTCCGTTTAGCGGAAAGAAGTCCGTGTAGCGCTAAACGTCACCAGATTGATATCTCCACAGTCAAAAACTGCCCTGAGGGTTACGTCCAGACGACTAACCATATTCTCTTGACAAGATTGAATGTCGTCCCTACATCGTCCCGAATTTGACACTGCCCTCAAGCCACTTTCCAGAGATAATATTGCCAACTTATGGATTTCTTGTCATATCTAACAGATTTTGAAGGATATAATTGGGAAAACCTATCTAATGGATGACAGGATATTTACCAAAAAAAAAAAAAATGTGTTGGCGTCCATATCTTTTCGCAATATATATATTTATTTACATTATTACAATGAAAGTGATGATTATATTATAGGTTTATAATTTTGGTGAATATTCAAGACTGATTCGTTTAAAATATAATAAAGGTAGAATAATAACAGTGAACATAATTACTGCCATTAGTATTTTCTTCAATTGATACTACGTCATTAACTTATAAAAAAAGTTCTTTCATGCTTATTAACCCCGAAGGGGTAGGCAGAGGTGAGATAGTATATCCACAACTCGTAAGTCCAGTAGATATACTAGAACACCCACTTGATAGGTGGCAAACCTATCGCCACTTCGGGCACATTCCAATCCCGGGCAATGTTCTGCTTACTAAGAATAAAAACATTTTAAGAAAAGTTGCCCGACCTGGGTATTGAACATTTTTCTTCGAGGTTATGTTACATCATTATAATACAAATGATATTAGATCGCTCTTAATTGAATGTTTATTTAAGATTTTATTTGAATTTTAATTGTAAGTTGTGTTTTCTTGTTTGTATTTTTATTGTTAATATTTATCTATATATATCTAAAGCTTTGTATAATTTCATTTTATTTAAAGATACATTTCTTATTTAATTTTTTTTACTATTATTTTATTGTAAACTTTAATACGTACTATTTTTTTTTCTAGAATAATTGGTAAAATATGATTTTTCCTAGGGTGTTGTACGATACTCTAGAATATAAAGTTGGCAACACTGCTCAGTACTTCGCGATAGGATAGTAATATAATTTACGTACTCTGTGATAGTAATGGACCACAGACTAGTAAGAGATACTATAATTATGTACTCTGTGAGAGATACTACGTATAATGGACAATGGTAGAAATCAGTGTCAATGACCGTATTATCGTTAGATTTAATTTTAAAATAAATAAAAAATGAGTACCATTAAAGATGATGTATCAAATGCTCCGGAGAATAATAAATTGACACCTCCCAAGAAATTCAAAATCCGCAATCCTTTCGACAAAGTTTTAATAGAAAGATTACACAAACCGTTGTGTAGGTTGGTAATTTGTATTATCTAAATATTAATACTAATTTTTGTTTTATAGTGGTAACTTACTTAAATTTACTTTCCTGTTCCCATTTTTCAGCCCCGGTATGTGTAAAATTTATAAAAAAAAGAATAGTGGTGCTTTTAAATGGGACATAGATCAAGCTTGCACTTTAGTACCTGCTGATATTGTTGCGTGTAGTAGCCAATTTGAACCTACACCGGATCCTGTTTTAGAAAAAATTGCTGAGGAGGCTAACGACAAGTAAGTCCATTTACAAGTTTTTTGTGAACAAGCTATGTGAGAACCTGTGTTACAAATATTTAGGCAACCAGCTACCCAAAGCGATATTTCCAAATGGATACGACTTGGGGACCTTCAAGAAAAGAGCTTACTCATTCTTTAAAGGTCGGCAACGCACCGATGAGACCTCTGGTGTTGCAGATGGTTGTGGGCGGCAGTGATCACTTACCATCAGGTGACCCACCTGCCCGTTTGCCTCCTCTTATATATAAAAAAATCTTCCAGGTCATAAAAAGCCACAATTTCTGATTCCTGGTTCAATAAAGAGGCTAAGAAGTTTATCAATCAATAAATTATAGTATTTTCATTGATACATACATACATATCTTCTCGTCAAGTCTCTTACGCGGTAAGTAGAGAGTATCAAGTGCCAAGTGTCACAACTCCTATATACATTTTCAAAATTGGTTATTTAATAGAAATATGATTTATTACTTAGACAGTCTTTAAAACATTTTATGTTTTTTTTAACGGAATTAGGGTTCTGTTAAAAAAAATCTGCTTTTTCGAAATGAAAACTAGTCTAAGTTACTTCTTATTTCAACAGTTATTTACCAGTGAAGCCTCGTAAAAATCAGTCCATCCATTATGGATATTAGCCAGAACAAACAGACTGACAGACAAAATTGTAAAAAAGTGAATTTGATATAAGTATGTACCTTAAACATACATATTATGCATTTAGTAAAAAGCAGTTATTTTAATATTACAAATAGACACATAAATGTTATTTATGTATACCTGTAGATTAAAGCCATCTATAGAGATACATAACTAGAGATATGATATAACAAGAATAATAATTATTTTGGGGCACTTCTAGAATTGTTCATTAGACAGATATTTGAAATTCATGTTTACTCACATGATTGAACTTATTAGAATTGATTAGTATAGTTTTAATCTTACATGCAAAATATTAGCATTTCCAATTTTAGTCAGTCACCAAAAACAAAATGGCATGACATAGTCACTCCACAAGTCAACATTCATTTACGTCTAGTCTACTAATTAAGAATATATGTTGTCACAATACAGACTTGTGGAATATTAAACACATTTAGCTAGCCGAAATAAATTTATATTTTCATAATTCTTAAAGTATGTATGCATATATCATATGAAATGTTGGCAGGTAGTAACTATAATTTTAGCTATCTGCCATCAACTGTTAAGCTTAGGTATTCTGTCATGGTTTCCATTCTGTTCTGTAAATTGTTTTAACATTATAATTATACCATTTTTTACACGTCTTGCAGATCCTGGATACTAACCTAATAAATTTAATCAATTTGTAATTTACAATTGACCTGTGTGAGCAAGCCATAAATAGGAGTTAAATTATTGTTTGGCTTTAATTTTTTCAAGTTTAATATTGGCAGGGATTAGTTGATTCTATGCAACCCTCAATTTTATAGCCAACAAATGATGCTTATCCACAATAGAGAAGAAATTATGATTAAATTTTGCTTTGCCACTGGACTTGATAAGTCCTACTACCTTTTGATGCTCTACTGACTTACACCACTTCTGCTTTTGTTTAATATTTTTAGCAGTAGTGTTATATTTGGTAGGAGAGGGCTTTATTTGCTGATATTCTTAACCCACTCGGTATTGCCATCTTGCTTCTTTCTGCCATTATAACAGCAATTTTTGACAATGTCATATTTCTTCTGAAAGGTAGGGCTTGCATTAGAGATCTAACATTTAGGCCATAATATTGCAATATATCAGTAATATATCCAATCGTAGGTCCAATCCAAAATAGCTGTTTCAGCACATCTGTCACAGCTATTTATAAACGGTGCAGGGAGGGCCGCAGGACAAAAAATTACGATATCTTTATAATTTTAGTGTGACACTACTTAAAAATGTATATTTTTGGAATCCTTGATAATTAAACTAGAAAATCTATAAATGATCATCTTTTACTATTTAAAATTATGTGGATTCAAAACGTTAATGTAATGAATGAGAGTAATACAAAGGAGGAGCCACTTTACATTATTTAGTTCCTCCATGTGTAAGTATTGATGTAGAATGTTAAGGCCTTAAGAGGTAAAATATACCTAACCTTAACACAACAATATAGTGTAGTCAGCTAAACAATATATTCTTAGTAAAAATATATTGTTGATTAATAAAAAACATAGTTTGATTGGTAAGAATGTCTTACAAATCAAACTACTCTTTTTTATTAGGGTTCCGAAGCCAAATTGTAAAAAACAGAACCCTTATAATTTTGCCATGTCCTGTCTGTCCATTTGTAAGTCAGTCATTTTTTACTATAGGTACTATATGGTTGAAATTCGAAATATAGGTGTATGTGCACAGCTACATAATGATATAGTATAATTTTAATAAATAAAATGATTAAAGGACTCCATACATAAGACTGAGGGATGAAAAAAATAATTAGATAATAGCCATTTGAGATGTCATTGGATTGGTCTTTCTAAATAGTATGGAGGTTTCTAAGAAAGTTTTCTGATTATGTCAGTACTTTGTCAGACATTTGCTTCATAAATATTTAAAAGTTGGTATTTTTAGTATTCAATAAAAACTAAACTAAAATTTGTTTGAACAAAATCGATTTTGTGGTTTAGGAGATATTGAATAATTGTGATAAAAATAGGTTTCGAATCGGTATCAACGCTGCTATGCATAGTGCAAGCTGTTTGTTGTCCTATACTGATGGTAGTGGTAATATATTTTTTTTTTGCTGCAACGGAACCTTTCATAAGCAAGTATGACTCGCTCCTGGCCAATTTAATCAATTACGTAAAATTTGCCACAATGAAAAACTAAATTGTGTTTCAGATTTTTTTCTCAAGAAATGGTAATGCCTAGTCCTCTTGAGTCGACTAAAAAATCAAAAATAGTTCTACAAGCCTCTTTTGGCAGTCAAACAACAAGCAGCAGTAGTAGTTATTGTGCTAAAAAAGTTGAAATGAAAGATGGTAAGAATATATTATGTAATTTATACTTTAAATTGTCAGAACTTGGTGAAACTTACATAATATAAGTACTGTTATATTTATCACGTATAATTTGTTATTAATGAAAATTATATCACTATTGGTTTTTACTCTGTCACCGAGGTCTAATATTAAGTTTCAAATATATACTACTATCTACCATGAGTTTACATTCGAGAAACATACTAGCATCTTCGTAAATAATTTGTACAAGAATTTGTATAGCATCCCTATAGGTTACAAAAAGAACTAAATTAAGAAAAAGAAAGGTGCTACAGAGTTTCTTTGTAGTAAACTCATGGTAGACAGTATGGTATATAAAAGTACCTAAGGTAAGGTAGTAAAAATACGCTTATTATCCCCGAAGGGGTAGGCAGAGGTGTCCTAGTATCTCCACAACTCGTAAGTCCAGTAGATATACTAGAACACCCACGATTACCCAAAGTTCTAGAGCCCATG